>BHFV01000117.1:0-44019 GCA_003568905.1 Trebouxiophyceae sp. KSI-1 | reverse complement strand
GGGGGGGGGGGGGGCGTGCCTCGGCGGGCCGCAGCAGCGTGGCGAGGCGGGTAGCTGCAGCGGCGCGCCACAGGCTGTCCGCGCGGGGCCCCAGCCCCTGCAGCCGGCGCAGGGCCTCGACCGTCCCGCGGTGGCTGCCGCCCACGTCCGCGAGCGCCCCGGCCGCGGCCGGCAGCGCGCCCGCCCACTCCTCCTCCGGGAACGCGGCGACCAGCGCCGCGGTGGCTGCCTGCAGAGCCGCAGTCTGCCTTTCCAATCCCGAACACAGCCTGGCGGGTGCGGAGAGAGATGTGGCGGCGGCGGCTCGCCTCCAGCTCGGGGGCCAGCAGGGAGGCGGCCGGGTCCATCCGCAGGTGCAGCGTCGCCGCCAGCAGCCGCTGCAGCCCCTCCGTGTCGAGGCACCGCTCCTCGCCGGCCGCCTGCGCCGCGCCGCCCCCTCAGCTTCCAGACTCGCCACCAGTCAGGCTCGGTCAGTCAAGGCTTTCTAGTGCTGTCGGGATCGGCTGTGTCTACAGAAGCCGAAGCAAAGGAAGTTTGGAAAAACACAAACCCAACCACAACCAAGTTCAAAAGTTAATCACTTTTCTATTTTGTATTGCGATTGGCGTAGCCGGAGTGCTGTAAAAGAAAAGTGAAAAAGATATTACGCAGCAGCGGGGCTGGGGAGGCCGCGCCTGAGCGCTCGCCACCGCGCCCAGCAGCTGCAGCAGCAGCCGCAGCCCGTGCAGCGGAGGCGCGCCGCCCGGCCAGGCCTCGGCCGCTAGCTGGCCTGGCGGCGCGGGCGCCGCTTGGTAGCCCAGGCCGCTCAGCGCCGCTTCGAATGCGGCAGCGTCGAGCCGCAAGCCGCACCGCTGCACCCGCTGCTCCGGCCCATAGAAGCCCGCGGCTGCAGGCCAGGGCAGTCACCTCAGCGGACGCTGCAGCCAGCTGGCTGGCTGGGCAGGCTGGAGATGGCAGGGGGGTGCGGAGGGGAGCTTGCTCGGCAGCGGCGGGCCCTGGCGCCCCAGCAGGCCCGCGTCCCTGTTGCTGCTGCGGACCGCCAGCAGCAGCACGGCGTGTGCGCTCTGGGCCACCTGCACGCCGGGCAGCCGCGCCTGTGAAACGAGCGTCCCCTCACTGCGCTCACTGCCAGAGGTCCCACTTCCGAAGCGAATCTGATTGGCACCTGCCCACGCAACGACTTTGTCATATCAACCGCCCCAGACTGATGTACAAGAGGCGAAGAGAACAGAACGTTATGAAACGTAACGTGACGGAACAGAACGCAATATGACGTAACAGAACATTGCGGAGTGGACCACAGGTGCCAGGGGCCAATCAGGCGGCACACCTCAGCGTCCTGCGAGAGCGCGGCGAGCTCCAGCAGGTGCGCCTGCAGCTCCGGGGGCAGCACAGCGCCTGGCCTGCGCCCAGCAGTGCTCGCCAGAGTGAGTCCGGCACCTGGCAGGCCGCGCAGCTGGGAGGGGCTGCAGCGGAGCGGCGCCTGCTGTAGTGCTGCCGCAGCCAGCCACCCAGCAGCAGCTCCCGCGCCAGCGAGTCTGAGTCGAGGAATGTTGCCTGATCCGCCAGCAGGGCCGTGCAGCCAGCCACCAGGCTGTTGCTGTCTTCCAGGCGCGGCTGTATGTCCGATGCCTGCGGCAGGCACGCCACGATGCAGCTCAGGGGCACAGATGCCGGCAGGTCGCTGACGCTGCTGCAGATAAGGCGGGCTGCTGAGGCCAGGAGGGGGGCAAGAAAGATACCTGCGTGGGGAAGAGGCATTGCCGCAGCGATGGCGGGGCCGCAGCCGCGCGCGCTTTGGCGCCAATCTCCTCCCACTCCTCGATCCGCGCCCGCTCGGCATCAGGGCTGTCGGCCGGCGCCGCAGCGGCGGCCGCCGCCGCCTGGGTGCGTGCGCGCTCCGCCTGCACGGTTTCGCGTCGCTGCCTCGCCTCCTCACCCGCCTTCCGGTCTCTGATGATCTTCTTCAGCAGCGTGTCCGTTTGTCGGAGCAGCCTGGACCATGTGCAGCCCAGTGCTGCTGCTCAGCTCGGCTCAGGCGATGTGGCAGGGCCAGGCAGGGAAGCGGGTGCGTGCGTGGGCATCTTGGGGGCGTCTAGGTCCGTGAAGCTGTCCAAGTCTTCCATTCCAACTGGGTCCTGCTGCTCTTGTGCCCGGGAGGCACCCGCGCTCGGCAGCCGGCCACGAGGTCGGGACATGGGCGCCTCCTGCTCACAGTAGATGCCGTATGCGCGCGGGACTCTGGCCAGTCGCCAGCCGATGGCGCGATGCCGGAACTCGAATGGATTCAAAATCGGCGCTGATGATTAGCTGCGTCTGGGACGTTCTAACAAGTGTGATGTGTCTTAAGGTCGCGAAGACACAGATGCGGAGCCAGATTGCGAACTGCGAACTGCGAACGGGTGTCGCTGCTGCACTGATTGGGCTGACAGCAGCATCAGACAGGCTTGCGAGAGACGACCCAAAGCGAGTCGCGAGAGCATCCGCGCAGCGAGTGAACTCGCTGCAAGAGGTGGCCAATAACAGGAGCCAGGATGCGGGAGATCGTGCACATCCAGGGTGAGCCGTCTCTCTGCACAGCTGCCTGCGAGCGGATGCGGTGATGATCTGGCGGCGCCGGGCGCGTCGGGTGACCATGAGCTGCTTTCATGTTGTACACCAGTGTCACTCCTTTGCTCTGGGCGAGTCGCCAGCCCCAGATCGCGACGCACATCCGGCTGAGATCCCAACTACGGTCGCTGCGCAGGTGGACAGTGCGGGAACCAGATCGGCAGCAAATTCTGGGAGGTCGTAGCAGGTGCGCCAGACATCCAACTTGCGCGCGCTGCTGGTGTGCCCGAGGCCCTCGCCGACCGGCGGCCTCATTCGTCTCAGCTGCCTGTGCATCCGCCCCGCAGACGAGCACGGCATAGACCCCACCGGCATCTACAATGGAGACAACGATGAGCAGCTGCAGCGGGCGGATGTCTACTTCAGCGAGGGCACAGGCGGTGAGAGCAGCGCCTCAGCCATCAGTACGCAACTGCTGCCGTGAGGGGTGCTCAGACCTTGGAGCCTGCGCAGGCCGGTACGTGCCGCGGTGCGTGCTGATGGACCTGGAGCCCGGCACCATGGACAGCTGTCGAGCGAGCCCCTACGGCGCCCTCTTCCGGCCAGACAACTACATCTTTGGCCAGGCCAGCTTCCCGCCTGCGTCCCCATGCCCCCGAGGCAGACTCAGGCTGCCGAGCTGGCACTGACCGCGAGCTGCTGCTGCCTGCAGACGGGGGCGGGCAACAACTGGGCCAAGGGGCACTACACGGAAGGGTGCTGCCCCCTCGCAAGGAGCAGCGGCCCTTGCACTGGACAGCAGTCCAGTCAGGCAATCTGACGGGGCTGCCCGCTGCCGCTGAGCAGGGCGGAGCTGATCGACTCGGTGCTGGACGTGGTCCGGAGGGAAGCGGAGGCCTGCGACTGCCTGCAAGGTCCGCCGGCTGGCAGCTGCTCGCTGGCGGGGGTCCCTGTTTGCGCGTGCAGGCGCTGAGGCCGCGCTCGCTCCGCCCGCGGCGCAGGCTTCCAGATCTGCCACTCGCTGGGCGGCGGCACGGGCTCCGGCATGGGCACGCTGCTGATCAGCAAGATCCGTGAGGCGAGCCCCTCCCCCTGCCGCCCCTCATCCTCCAGCCGCACCGGTCGCACTCGCGCCACAGTGGAGCCTCAAGCCGCCAAGCCTCTCAAGGCCGAGGCAGCAGCGAGCAGGGCAGCGGGTGGGTCAGCCTCGCGGCAGGCAGCCCTGTATCAAGAGCGGACGGCTGCACAGGCGGCTCCACTCTAAGTGTCAAATGACAGCACTCCCGCGACAGCCCGACGAGATTCGGGCTGTGGCTTTGTCTGCCGAGACAGGCTGCTGCCATCAAAGCAGCCTGTCGAGGCAGCCCGGCTTCCCGTCGCCCCGCAGGAGTACCCCGACCGCATGATGCTCACCTTCAGCGTGGTGCCCTCCCCCAAAGTGTCCGACACGGTCGTCGAGCCGTACAACGCGACGCTGTCGGTGCACCAGCTGGTCGAGAACGCGGACGAGTGCATGGTGCTCGACAACGAGGCGCTCTACGACATCTGCTTCCGCACGCTCAAGCTGTCCAACCCGACGTTCGGCGACCTGAACCACCTCATCTCGGCCGTCATGTCGGGCGTCACCTGCTGCCTGCGCTTCCCGGGCGCGCCCCCGGCCCCCTGCCGCTCTAGGGGGGCGTTGAATGCCCGAGAGGGCTGCATGCCAGGCTGGTGGGCTGTCGCCGGCCGCTGGGGCAGAGGCCGTGCCCTGTTTCGGGTCTCCCAGGGGCGGCATCGACCGGGCGCCTGCCCTGACGGCACGAGAGCAGCTGCCTGCGCAGCGACGTGCCTGTCGCTGCCTGCATCAGCCGCGTGCCGGCTGACATGCATGGCCTCAGCAGCGCCTCCGCCAAAGCAGCGTGCTGCCACCGCGGCACACGCCCGCCAGCCAAGCACGACCCCGTGAATGACCGTCTCAGGCGACGCCAACCACATGCCACCCCGGAACGGCCTGTAACTCACATCACCGGGGCGCTGCTGCACGTGCCAGTTACTATCGACGGCCGTAACTGACGCCACCGAGCGCGCGCCGCGCGCAGGCCAGCTGAACGCGGACCTGCGCAAGCTGGCCGTCAACCTCGTGCCCTTCCCCCGCCTGCACTTTTTCATGGTCGGCTTTGCACCGCTGACGCCGCGCGGCAGCCAGGACTACCGCGCGCTGTCCGTGCCGGAGCTGACGCAGCAGATCTGGGACGCGAAGAACATGATGTGCGCGGCGGACCCGCGGCACGGGCGCTACCTGACTGCCTCGGCGCTGTTCCGCGGCAAGATGAGCACCAAGGAGGCGCGCTCCCCTGCTTTGCTGGCAGAGGCAGGAGGGCTTCAGGGGAAACGCGCTGCGTGCAGCCTGCCGGCGGGGGGAATGTGCCGCCATGGAGCTGTCGCTGCCGCGACGGCCTCTCAGGAGCCTGGGGGGTGGGGAAGGGTCCAAGTTGCATGGGCAGGCTGCCGGTGTGGGGTGTTGCCCTCGATCCGAGGCGGCCGTGGGGCTGCGGAGGAGCCGCCTTGGCAACCTAGGCTGCCATAATGGCTGGCCCAGCATGCCGCCTCCAATGCTCCCCAGAGACGATTTGCACGCGCCCCCCTCGGGCTGAGCAGGCCGGCGAATGCGTTCCCCGCCACGGGCCAGGGACCTCCTGTCACCGCTCCCCAGCGCGCTGCCCCCGGTCCCTGAGCCGCCCGCCCGCCTGCTGCCGCCCGCAGGTGGACCAGCAGATGCTCAACGTGCAGAACAAGAACAGCAGCTACTTTGTCGAGTGGATCCCGAACAACGTGAAGAGCTCCATCTGCGACATCCCGCCACGCGGCCTGCCGATGTCCGCCACCTTTGTCGGCAACTCGACCGCCATCCAGGAGATGTTCAAGCGCGTGGCCGAGCAGTTTGCGGCCATGTTCCGGCGCAAGGCCTTCCTGCACTGGTACACCGGCGAGGGCATGGGTGCGCCCGTCCTTCCTTGGCTCCCCCGCCCCGCTGCCGGCCCGATCCGATGACTATGACTGCATCGTCCAGTGTTTCCCCAGCCTCCTTGCGCGGGACCTCGCTCTTCTGCCGGCGATCCCTGCGGGGTGACTTGAAGCCCCATGTCGATAACGGTGGTTGTGATTCCGGCTGGCAAGCAAGCTCTGAAGCGCTCCAATGGCCGCATATGTCACCGGCCAGCCTGCATGTGAACGATGGCATGGCGAGCCACGCCTCCTGCGCGTGGCACTGTGCCGGTCGGCAGTTGCCCGCGTGCATAGCGCCCTCTCTGCTGCTGACTGGATCAGTCACTGCCTGCCCGCCTGCATGGCCAGCCTGGCTGCTGCCGTGCGGATCGGCTCGGCTCGGCTTGCCTGCCCGGCCTGGGACTCACTGCTCTGCTGCCGCCTGCCCGCAGACGTGATGGAGTTCACAGAGGCAGAGTCCAACCTGGCGGACCTCGTGCAGGCACCGCCCCCGCCCTGCCCAGCGCCACTGCCTGCCGCGTCAATCCAAGCACCCCCGCCGGCTGCGTGCTGTCCCGGTTGCTACTGCTGCCCATCAGGATGCGGCAGGTCCCTCTTGGGTCTGCTAGCAGCGCATGCGGGGGCGGCAGGCAGACTGCTGCGGCCCCTGTCTTGGAGCCTTGGCAGCGGCCTGGCCTCGCCTGGCTGAGGGCTACACCCGGGCTGGCTGCAGGAGTACCAGCAGTACCAGGAGGCCGTCTCGGAGGAGCAGGAGTACGAGGAGGACTACTGAGCGACCCCCTCTCCCTTTTCCGAGCAGCAGTGCCTTCACACGGCTGCAGCAGGGCCAGTGCCCATGGAGCGCGCATGAGACTGCAATCGAAAGGCCGCTGACAAACGCCCACATCCATGCCATCTGCTGGAGCTCGCGGCCGCGCAGTAGCGCCTGCTAGGGAGCTGCGTGCCCGGCTGCCTGCAATGGGCACCTGCGCCAGCCGGCGTGCTGCCCTGCCGGCTGCGGCTGGATGAGCCCGCGGCAAATTTTGCCCGCCTGCCCGCCTTGGTTCGGGCGCCACCGAGGGAGCCCGGCCCTAGGAGCGCAGCCCGTCGCTGCGCTGTCCTGTGTTATGTCTGAAACGCTCGTCCATATTAGCTGCCTTAATCCGGCAACGCCTGACCCACGCCACCTGTGATCGCTACCCGATTCCTGCCGGCCGGCCTGCTCTCCATGCGCACAAGCAACAGCACTCCCCACTGGTCGGCACGACCCCAGAACGGTCGCCTAGCAGGCTCGGACGCAGGGAGAAGGCAAGAATTGTGGCACACACAGGCCGTCAGTCGTTCGGTCGGCGCCATAGAAGGCGCCAACAGAGGCTGGGCGTCCGCTTCGAGGGGGGCATTCGAACATCGAGGCGTGCGGCACAGCCTGCCACCGCCCAGCAGCGCTGGAAAAAAATGAAAACCGGGAGCAGCGAGCCGGCGCATCAAGCAAGCACCGCGTCCGGATCAGCAAAGTCGGCGGCATCCGGCGTGGCCACAACCCAGCCGCGCGTGAAGGCGGCCAGCAGCAGCGCCAGCAGCAGGGACACGCCCAGCAGCACCACCTCGATCGGCAGCAGCCGCAAGCAGCCGGACAGCGCCTGGGAGGGCGTGACCGGGAAGCTGCGGATGAGCGCGTTGTTCAGCTGGAAGGCGAGGCGGTGCTCGGCCACGAGCTGCGGGCGGGGCAGGCGGGCAGAGTCAGGCGCAGGCTTGCAGGTGTTGCAGGGGGTGCGTGTCTGAGTGGGAAGAGGGAAGGGAAGAGGAGGCGAGGGCGGCGGGGCAGGCACGGCGATCTGGCCGGGGGTGACAGGGGCGAGCGGGCTGGCTTGTGAGTGGCGCCAGGCAGGAGGGAGCAGCGCTGCCACGCGCAAAGCTCTGCACTGCCCAATGGGCTGCGGGTGTGTGGCCCGCTGCAGCAGGCGGTGTGGGCACGGCAGTTTGCTCCTTCCTGCTTTCTCGCCTGTGACCACACGAGGGTGTGGAGGAGCAGCGTCACCTCCTGGCTCTTGGCCGGCCCCAGCCGCGCCTCCAGGCCGTCCAGCAGCGCCTTGTACTCCCGCCGCAGCTGCGCCGCCGGCTCCGGCAGCTCGAAGGCCGCCGTGCCGGGGTCCCCCCGCCCCAGCTGCATGCTCGCGCGCACCGAGCGCCGGATGGTGCTGCCGCCCGCCAGGATGGCCATGTGCTGCGTGTAGGCGTGCGCCACCAGCAGGTGCGGCGAGTCCGCGCTGACGGCCTCTATGCGGGCCAGGTACTGCTGCACGGGCGGCGAGGGCGCCGCCGCCTTTTCCCGCCACCGCTGCCTGCCGGCCGCATGCGAGGCCGTGAGCAGGGCAGGGGTTTGTGGCGGAAGGACCGGTGGGGCTGCTGTTGGGAGGGGCGGCTCGCCCGTAGAAGGCCTGGAGGTCGGCTTCAAAGGCGGGCGCTCGCCGCACGCGGGGCAGGAAGCGGGCCAGCGGCTGCACATCTGCACAAAAGCAGGCACGCGCGCTCACGATAGGCATGTGTGCTTCAGGACTGCGCCAGGGGCGGATGGGAGCCTTACTGGGGTCACTGGCGTGCTTGCCAATCGCCCCCTCTATGGCAGCCAGGATGTGCCAGAAGGCGGCCAGTGCTTGCGCCCATCGCCGCCGGTCGGTTGCCGTCACCACCAGGCGCGCGGCGACCAAGCTGTCGGATAGCCTGCGCGGCGGCGTGCTGGTGAGGCCAAGGCCAAGGTTATTGTGTAGGCGAGCATATGCGGGCTGGCTCGGGAGCGTCAGCGTGAGCGTGCAGCGTGCGCACACACTCGAAGCAGCTCAAAGCCTGACTCCCGATCACCTCACTACCAAACTGAGGCGGGATCGGCGGGGCAGCACTTGTGCTCTTTTTTGCTCGCCAGTCGGAAACGCGTCGAGAGACTGTCTGCCGGGGCGGGCGCCGCGCTGCTGGGCGAGGCATCGCCTTCTTGCTGCTCCATCCACGACGTAACTGCTCGTGAAAGTGTGTCGAAGTTGAAGGGCAGACGAAAACCATTGCATCACCTTGCCGCGACCGATTCGCAAATCGGTCGTATACCCATTCCTTCTGCTTGCAGCTAGGCCGAGGTGATTCGATCGGCGTGGGCCCAGCCAGCTCCAGCCGTGCGGGCAGACGAGCGCCGCTTGCTTGAGCTAGAACACCTCATCCCTTACGGGAAATCGGCTTACGTCTGCCCCGCAAACGGCGCAGAGGGCGCTGCTGTCGCCTGCAGTCATCGTCTGCTGAGTTGGACTCGCTCCCGGTCGGACAAACTCGTCGCTCCGTGCCTGCGCCCTCGGGCGATAGCCGAGTTGCGATGGCGGACGCGACAGGCGACGCAACCATGGACGAGGCCAAGCTGTCACGCCTTCGCAAGGTGCGATCGACGCGCCGGCCTTTGGCGAGTCCGATTCGCCGGCATCCGAGGGGACCTCTGGCCGCGCCTGGCGGCCGGGACGGGCCGTAAGCCGCCTTTCCATCGCGTCGTGCGATGGCATTGGGCCTGAAATGAACCTGCTCGGGTGGCTGACCGACTCGGCCGCGCCTCGGGTGGCCTGCCGGAGACATACTGGCAGCATGTCCGATGGGGCGAAGGGGCCATCCGTCGTCTGAGCCCGGCTCCGCCGCCGTGCAGGTCCAGGAGAAGAACAAGCGAGCGCAGGCGCGTTACAGGCAAAAGCAAAAGGTGGCGGCCTTCCTCCCCTGTCCTTGGCCATCCACGCGGAAGCCGCAGCCCCCAGCCACCGCAAGGGCGGCTGAGGCAGCCGCGCCTCTCTGGGTGCAGGAGAAGATGCAGAACTTTGAGGGGCAGTGCAGCAAGCAGGCAGAGGAGCTGGCGGCGCTGCGCGCTGCCAACGCCCGACTGGAGGCCGAGCGCAACTCGATGGCCGAGGAGGTGCGGCGGCTGCGTGCCGGGCGCGGCCCCGGCGCGGCGCAGCCCTCGCAGCCGATTCGGCCGCAGGCAGCCGTCGCGCAGCCGGCGGCGTCCGTGGGCGGCTGGGTGCGCCCCCCCCAGCTCACAACCTGCCGCCGCCACCCGGGTTTGAAAGGCTGCAGCGGGCGAGCTGTGGTGCGGTCTGCGCCGCAGGAGCGCTTTCCGAGCGTGGCGGAGCGTTTCTGGAGCCAGACGCTGCGCGAGGTGATCAGTCGGCGCCTGGGTGAGGATCAGGCGCAGCGGGTGGACGCATCCCCGCTCGGTCACGGCGGCATGGGCGCGGTCTACAAGGCGAGCGGCCCCCCCTGCTGCCCCTGGCACACCAGAGGCGGGCTGGCTGCCCCTTGCGGCAGGGACTCGCATCAAACATGCCTCCAGCCTGTGGAGAATCGCCTGTCAGAGGGCAGGTGGTGTTTGCGAGCGGCGTTTTCGAACGTCGGTAGCGAGGCCTGCCCCTCTGCGGCGGCCACAGCGAGCGGCAGCGCCTGCAACTCCGCGGCCTCAGGGAACGGCTGGGGCCGACGCCTCTCCTGCTCGCGCCGCCAGGGCCTGATGGAGGAGCTCCAGGCGCGGCTGGCCCGCTTCGACCGCGAGGGCGGCGTCGAGAGCCAGAAGGCCATCAGCGACTTCATTCACGCGCTGGTGGGGCCACACCCCCCTCCCGTCCCGCAGGGGCTGGGTCCGGCTCCTTGCTCTGGAAGCGCTCTCAAACAGCCGAGGGGGGCGCCCGTGTCTGCTGCCAGGGGAGTAAGAGGTCGCCAGCAGCAGCTCTTTGCCCCTCGCAACACCGAACATGCGTGGATGTGGGGACGCTGACAGCCCCCCGCCCCCCGCAGCGCGCGATGCGGCACCTCTACGCGGAGGGCCAGTCGACGGCGGAGCGCGTGCAGGGCGGCGCCGGCCTGGTGGCGGAGAACAGCGCCGCGCACGGCGTGCCGCCGCTGGGCCACTGGAAGGCGGCCCTGGTCCGGCCCTCGCAGCCGCTCCTCGGCTGACATGCCGCCGCACGGCAAACCCACGAGCCTGCCTCTGCATGCATGGGGCAGACGGGGATGCCTGCTCATACGAACAGAGTCGTGCGTGGAACACGTGTGCATTGCGTGGAATGCATGTGCACGCACGCAGCTTGCGTGTGCAGACATCCCCACGAAGCTGCGCGTGGCAAGCAGCGTGCGTGTCACCCAGGCACCCTCCAGTGCTGAGGAGGCCTTCCTGGGTGCAGGCCGCGGCGCGAGTCGCCCCCGAGCAGCGCGCCCGCATCCTGGGCCTGCGCGGCGCGCACCTGGCCCGCATGGAGGACATCTCGCGCGCGCGAAAGGACATCGTGTGGGAGCTGCAGCAGGCGACGGTCACGCCTGACACCGTGTCGCTGCGCCAGGCCGCCTTCACCAAGGCCCGCCCCTTCTCCCCACTGTCCAAGTTCCTGCACGCATTCCGCAGGCGTGCATAGACGGCAGCGCCGTGCCGCCGAGCTCCCCAGCAGCCGCCTGACGCCTGCCTGCACCAGTGGCTCTTTCCCCCCCGGCGGGCACTTGCGGCAGGCCGAACGGCACTTCCTGTGTCCCGGCCTGCGGAAGCGTGCAGCTGACAGCTCCGGGGACGCCACACACCGCAGGCGGTGCAGCGGGCAAACCAGCTGCAGGAGAGCCTGGTCGCAGAGTTCCTGGCCAAGGAGGTGGGCCTCTCCCTCCCCTCCCGGCCTGCCGGCCGGCGGCGCCTCGACAGCCGGACTGCCGCCCCACGACGACCGACTGCCGGCCGATACGTGCTGCAGGAGTTCAAGGACGCGGTGTGCCACCACGTGCTGACGGAGCTGCAGGAGGCACGCATGCTGGTCGCGGCGTTCCCCCACTTTCTCGACGTCGGCGCCGTCTGCGACGTGCTCGCGGCCGAGGAGGCGGCCGCCGCGAGCTCCGAGTCTGACGGCACGGTCGACGCCGCCGGCCAGCCCTCGCCGCCCGGTGCGGCCCCTCGTTCAAAGCAGCCGCTGCTCTGATCGCGGCGTCGTAGCTCCCTTTGTGCCGACCGCGCTGTGCGAGAGCTGAGGGGCGGCTGCTGCGGCGCTGCAGGCAGCCTGCAGCGCCCCGGCACGGCGCTGGATGACACAAAGCCGGACCTGTGAGCCCCGCCGCCCTGGCCGCCCGCTGTCTGCCCTTCGAGCGGTCTGCTGACAGAGGCGCCTCAGCCGCCGCCGGGTGTCTGCCCGCAGGCTCGCAGCGGCGCTCGCGTGGAGCTGCGCCGGCCAGCAGCAGGTCGGTGCCGCGCAGCAGCCGGCGTTCGGGGGCGGCGCGCAGTCTGGCTTTTCGCAGTCGCCGCCGGCTTTCAGCGGCGGCGGCCACGGAAGCAGCTTCGCGCCACTGCCGCGCGGCAGGGCCGGCCCTTGAGAGCGTTGCCACCTTGTCTTGACTCGTGAACGATCGGTCAGCTGCGCGTGTGCTGTTTCGAAAACCCCTTGCCGGCTTCCCAGGGAGCTTCCCGGGAAGCTCTTGAGCGAGCGTCTCGGCCGGCAAACCTTTGTGCTTGCCCGCCAATGTCCCCTTTGGCCTACTGCTGGCGCCTTGGTCATTCCCTTTTTCCCTCTGGGCTGGAATTGAAGTCGAGCGCAATGGCTGGCCCTGAGGCCGCTTTGCCGGCTCTATTGCTGTGCACTGAAGCATGCTGCAGCGTGCCTCTCCTCCCCGTGTAATAAGCTCCGGCCGCCCTCGACCCAACCGACAGCCTCGCGTGTGTGGTTTGAAATCAAACGTGGGCTGGCGGGAAATGGAAACAAGGGTCGCGGCTTTTGGCGCGCAGCATTCCCGCCCCAAAGCCGCGCTCGACCACAACAGCTTCAGACCGCGCCTGACCCCTCCGCCGCGCAGCCCAGGTGACGGGCGTATAAAATCAACCGCTCTCGCGCCGCCCGCCTGCCCCGATTCCGCCGAGGCATCGCGCCTGGTCTATCGGTCAGGAAGTGCGGCTGGCCCGGCGGGAGCGCGCTTCCTGGCGAAGGTGCCACAGTCCTTGAGGCATCAGCGCGGAATCGAGCCAGAGCGGCGACGCGGGCCACTGATCAGGCCTTGAACTGGCAACCCCGCATCTAGGCGGGTGCGCGCCCCAGCGGCCTCTGCGTACGCCCGGCGTCGCGTGGGCAGCGCACGATCCAGAAAACTTGCTGCCCTGGACGCACCGAGGTCGCCGGCCGTTGTGATCAGCGGGTGCCATCTTCGCCTGGGGCAGCATGGGCTCAGCGAGGGCCTGGGCGCGCAGATGGCGGCGTCTGGGCCGGCCGAGCAGGAGGACATTGGCTACAGCCGCAAGGACAAGTCGCTCGGCACGTTGTGTGAGCGCTTTGTGCAGCAGTTTGGCGGCGAGTATGGCGCTCCCATCTCGCTCGACGCAGCGGCCGAGGCGCTCGGGGTGCCACGGCGCCGCATCTACGACGTGGTCAACATCCTGTCCAGCGTGGACGTGATCTCTCGCCTGGCCAAAAACACGTGCGTTCTCCATCCCTTGCTTTCGGTCTGTTGGCGGCGCACAGCACTGTCCTGGGCTGCTGAGTGGGCTGGTCGGCCTTCTCAAGAGGTGCAGGCTGCCCGCTGCAGGTACGCCTGGAGGGGCCTGGACTTCTGCCCCAGTGCGGGGCCGCAGGAGGCGAGCGGCCTGCGGCAGCCAGGCCGCGTGGTGGGGACCTGCAGGGGGGCCCGCTCCACTCCCGCCACGCGCGAGCGCTGGGACAAGTCGCTGGCCGGGCTCACCACGCGGTTCGTGCAGCTGCTGGCGGACGCGCCGGGCAGAACGCTGTCGCTGCACGGCGCCGCCGAAGCGCTCGCCAGTGCGGCCCGCTCCCCTCAGCCCCCTGTCGCCACCCTCCTGGCAGCCAGCGCACGCCCATTGGGACGGCAAAGGAGCTTGCCGCCTCTGCCTGCACCTGAGCGGGGGACGCGGCGGGAGGCGCGGCGGGCGGCGGCCCGGCAGCGAGGCGGGGGGGCCTGGGCCCGCAGGCCGCGAGGAGCGCGCGGACCGCGGCAAGATGAAGACGACCGTCCGGCGGCTGTATGACATCGCCAACACGCTGTCGGCCATCGGCCTGGTGGCCAAGATGCCCGCCCCCGGCAGCCGCTCGCCGGCCTTCCGCTGGGTCGGCCGCACCGGAGAGCAGGCGGCCCTGGGGGCGCCCACGCCGGAGCGCGCCGCCCGGCACCATCAGCCGTGCGGCCCTCCCCGGCCTCGGGCCCGCCGCCTGGCGCGGGACGCTTCCAGCCGCGCTGAGGCGGCCGGCGGCCTGCAGGGCGGGCGAGGCCTCCGAGGCGCAGCTCCTGCCGAACGCCCTGGCCCTGCAGCAGGAGGCCTGGGCGGCCTGCATGGCCGCCGCCGCCGCGGGGCCGGGGGCCATGTACGGACCGCCGCCCCCCGGGGTCATATATGGGCTGCCGCCGGGAGCTGCCGCGCCCACGCCGCCGCGCTTCTGCCCGCTGCCCCCGCGGAACGTGCCAGGTGTGTGACCGTCTCGCGTGTTGTTGCAGCGTCTGTGAGCTAGCAGGAGCTGATCCTGCTGGTGGCGGTGCTGCAGGCGCCCGCCAAACCGCCCGCCGCAGCCCCGCCGCCGGCACGCAGCTGCTGCACGGACAGCCCGACCGCTGCTGACGCCGCTACCCAGCGGGCAGCCATGCGACTTGCTGTAGCAGAAATGCTGTAACAGAAAGTTTCTGTCGCCGCCGCATGCATGCACAGGGACAGGGCCCTGCACCAAGCACCAAGAAGCTTAGCTGTCGATCCGAGGGAGTGTGGGTTCCGCGATACGCTGCGCGTCATCGAGAGCCGCTTCAAGCCACGCACGCCAACGCGGAGCGGAGCTCTCCAGGTCGGCATGCCCCGCAGATACAGGGGCCCCATGCTTTTTGTGCCTCTTGTCAGCGCCTCCCGCACGCAGGCTCCACCACCTGACGCCATTCTCCTCGTGATGTTGCGCTGCAGGCCTCCCGGGCGCGACGATGTCTGCCGCGGCCCAGCAGCAGGCGCTGAGCACTCCTGCTCAGCTGCAGCCGGAGCGGCCACTGGACGACTACGCGGTCGATGCGGTGGTGCCTAAAGAGAGCGGTCTGCGATTTGGCTTCCTGAAGGTGCCCGCTTTTCCGGACACCTGCTCGCTGGGGGCGGCATCCAGGCTGATGCTGGAATGGCCCGAGCCTCTGCCAGCGTGCCTGAGGATGCCCATGGTCCCGCTGCAGCTGGATGGCGTGCAGCACATCCTGCGCCTGCGCTCCCGGCTCCAGATCAGCGAGCAGCTGTTTGCGGACGTGGGCGCCGACCTGAGCCTCAACCGCAAGGCGCTCTACCCGCGCACGGCGCTCGAGTACCGGGCGCGCCTCTGTCGCTTGTCTCCTTGTGCAGCAGGCCCGCCGCTGCGCTAGCAAGCAACCTAACATCGCCTCTTTGTCTCTGGCCGCAGGTGCAGAACAAAAAGGGGCAGCACATCGCGACGCTGCGAGCAGATCGGCGTGCGCTCTATGTGCAAAAATCGCTGCCGCTGAACCTCTTCGACAAGGTCACCGCGCGCGTGCAGGCCACGGCCGCGACCTCCTACCATGGTGCCTGGCCTCCTCGCCCCATGCAGCCGCCTTCCTGGCAACTTCTCCAAAAAAGGCAGGCGGCTCATGTGCATGCCGCTGCAGGCGTGCCCGAGCTGTCGCTGGGCCTGGAGCAGATCCGGCCGGCCTGGCTGATCGGCGTGGGTGCGGTCGCGCTGCTGGCGCTCGGCAAGCCGGTCAGCCACAGCCGGACGTTTGGCGGCACGGCCGTCACGCTGCCTGCGACCTCGCAGGCATCCACCGTCAAGGCGCGCCCCCCCACCGCCTGAGCTGTGCCAGGCTGGCGGTGCCTGCCGCCGCACGGTGTTTCCCTGCTGCTGCGGGTGGGCATTTCAATATCGAGAGCCAGGCTGACCGTCTGCTGCTGCGCTGCCGCGCAGGGCGAGGTGAAGGTGGCCGCCTTCCGCCGCGGCAAGAAGGGCTTTGCGCTCGCGCTGCAGCAGCTGAACGGCATCCTGCGCGTGTGAGAGAGCGACCTTTGTTCGTTGAGCGGAGCTGGTGGCGGGCCGGCGCAGGCGACAGGCCCCAGTGGATTTTGCGACAGTGTCGCTGCGGCTGCATCTGCTGCTGCTTCTGTGAGCTCCTGCTGTCTTGGTGAAAGCTCCGACTTTGTCGTGTTCCATGGCTTGTCCATTTGCCTTACCGGCAAACCAATCATCTCATCAGGCACTTCCCGCAGGAGCCACTGCGCCTCGTCGGCTGTGACGGCGCGGCTGGCTGCCCCCTCCAGCAAATGCTGCAGCACGCACAACTGCACGACAGGCACCAATAGTGCGGCCTGCTGCGGCGGCGGCGCGGCTCGCAGCTGTCTTGGCGCCCCAGTGATCGCCACACCGCATGCCCTGATGCCAGGAACAGCAGGCAGCCCTGGGGTCTCAGTCCAGCTGAACTCGCCGTACTGGATGAGGACGACGCTGTCGCGGCCTGCCTCGCAGCGGCAAATAGATGCGCTGCCTCTGCAAGACATGCACCAATTTTTGAGCGCTTTCTGGCCCAGGCCCAGGAGGCTTGAGCAGCACGCCTGAGCATGCACGGCCAGATCCTGGCGGGCGCGCATGCCTGCACTGCATTGAAAAGAAACTAGGATGCAATTTAAAAACCTGGACGGTCACTGCTTCTGCAGGCCAACTGCACTCTTCCTGCACAGACGCAGTGCAGAGCAGGAGCCTGTACCGGGGGGTCCTGATTGCCTGCAGGAGAGCCGACAAGGCATCTCAGCAGCGGCTTCTTCTTGACCTGCATGCAGCCAGCCACCAGCACTGAGGTGTGCTTCCTAGCTTAATCTGAAGCACTTTGGGTTAACTGCAGCGCCCTGCAGGCATCAGCTGGCATTTGCGGTTTCTAGCTGGAGATAGGAACAAAACATCAGCGTGTTGAGTCGCTCCCTGAGCCAGTGATAGCCGTCATGCTTCTGCGTCTCTGGCAGCTGCTTCCAGTTCTTCAGCAGGTACAGAGAGCCGCCTGCTCTGCAGCCGCCATGTGTCTGCGCCTGGCTCGACTTGAAGGCAATAGACGGCAAGCAAAGCTTGCCAGTAAGCAAGGGCAGATGGTGGATGATGGTGGGCTCACCGTGATCTCGCCCTGCGCCTCTGAGAACCAGGTTAGACAGTCCTGGTCGCCGAGGAGTTGGCCAGGCACCTGCTTGACGATGTAGACCTGGCCAGCTGCAGCACATCGCTCGAGCTGCTGAGCGCTCGTTAGTGTGTGCTTGTTCATTCTTTCTTCATGTGTGGGGAGAGGCCGGGCTTGGCGCTTGCTCCTTAGGCGCAGGCAGGACGGCAACGCCAAACGCAATGACGTCGTGGGAGAAGGCAACGCGCACCCCGCGGCAGCATCGGCACGCCTTTGGCACACAGGTCTGGTGCCAGCTGCAGCAGCACACGCACGGCGTTTGGCGTCAGTGCGACCTGAGCTGCGACTTCAGAGCTCAGCCCAAGCGCCCGCGTGTCGACGCCTCTAGCCTCCAGCATGTCTAGGTTGAGGGGCTCGGCAGGCAGGTCGCCGGCCAGCACCTCCTGGCCTGCACCAGGCAGGTCGCTGGGTGTTCAGAACATGGCCCCGCCGCAGCGGAGGGTGCCCACAAGAATCTGGAGGCTGTGCACGCCACATGAGTGCCTGAGAAAGCAGCAGGGCCAAAGCAGCAGGCGGAGATCACACCCCGCCAGCGGCCCCGGATGCCGTTCAGGCGCTTCAGCTCCTGTGAGCGGGCCTCAGGCGTCATCACCTCCCACCCCGCAGCCGTCAGCGCGGGGAGGGGCTCGACGCCACTCAGGTGCTCAACGGCCCTGGACAAGCAACCGTGCTCCGCCAGCAGCTGCCAGATCGGCTTCCACTATGGCGGCTCACTCTCTCGCTCACTGCTCTCCTTCCTCTCTGCGGCAGGCAACGGAAAATTTCGGTGCAGCAGGCTACTTCCCAGTGGCATAGCTGTGCCGCCCTCTCCTGTTTCTGTCCCTGTGCCTGGCGCCCCCCACGCCCATCTGTGTGCCACACTGCCCTGTCCTCAGCAGGCGCACCGGAAGGAGGGAATAGATGCAGCCAGGTGCTCGCAAGGAGGGGGGGGGGGGGGGGTGTGGGGAAAGAGGGGCCCCCGTGGATTCCTGTGGGTCAGCAGTGATCATTGTATCTGGCAGCCTTCCCCAATTGCCTCCGCCACCTTCTTCTCACTACCACCTACCTGCCGAAGCGACATGTGTTCAAACACCTTCCCACAACTCTGAAGAATTCTCCTCATTCTTCGAGATTCAGTGTTCAAAAGTTTTTCTTCTTTCCCCTCTTTTTCTTGTTTTTTTTCATTCCTCTCTCATCCGTTGTGCGCAACTTAAGTGCGGCTTGCCTTGAGCGCAAAGCGAAAAATTGGACAGCTCCGCTGTCCGGAATGGCACAGGGCGGGCAGGCGGGGCCCGCGGGGGGAAGGGGGGGGAATGACGTCCAAATCTGCGGAGTCACGCTGAAAGCGGTGCGTGCTCCATGCGCCGCCGCGTCCCCCCTGCCCGCCGCGCCGCCATGCTGCAGCACCCGTGACAGCGGGCCGTCTAGATGCCAGCAGCATGGCGCGGAGACCGGCCGCGGGCGCCAGCGCTCTGCGGGGGTGTCGAGCCTGCATGCTGGCATTCTGGCCGCCTACCCGCCCCAACCATGCGCTGGCTGTGGAGCCGCAGGAGTCCAAGATCTTCTTCCTGGACCTGAAGGAGAACGCGCGGGGCAAGTACGTCAAGATCTCCGAGCGCGGCCTCAACCGGGAGCGCAGCACCATCGTCGTGCCGCCGGCCGCCGTGGAGTGGTTCATCGCGCTGCTAAAGTACTTCATTGCACCGCCGCCACAAGAGTGTGCTTCGGTCCCGCCCCGCCCTGGGCACCCCTGCGTGCGGCAGCAGAGTCGACAGGATGACGTGAGATGGCGACCGGGCGCCTGGCGCAGGCAGGCCAGCAGCAAGCAGCTCCGCGTGGAGTCCAAGGTGTTTTTCTTCGAGCCAGGCGAGAATTCCCGCGGTCGCTTCCTGCGGATATCGGAGAGCTGCCCCGGGTGAGCTCCAGCTTCTCACACGTCGGGCAGGTGGCCTCCAGGTGCAAGGGTGCGGTGCACTGAGCGCTTGGTGCCTGTGCAGAAGTCGGGGCAACAGCTCGCTGATCGTGCCCTCTGGTGGCGCCTCGTGCTCGGCCTGGGCCGGCCTGCACGACGCGCTCGAGCGGATGGCCCTCCTCTACCTGAGCCCCACAGCCGAGCTGACGGCGGCGGCGGCCGCCCAGACGCCTGTCGACAGTGGGGGACAGCAGCTGCTGTCACAACAGCAGCAGCCGTCGGGCATCTTCCCCCCGGAAACGCAGGGCGCAGGCAGCCCAACCATGGTGGGCCGCTGGAGCTGGTGCCGCGCTCCCCTTGCAGGGCGTGCCCAGGAGCCGGCGCTGATGGCTGCGTGGGCTGGGCTGCAGCTCGACGTGGCGGGGCCGGGGCAGCTGGTGGGACCAGGGCCCAGCGCGCCCACCATCGGGCGCACCAAGGACGGCATCCAGGTGCTGCGCGTCGGCCACAAGCGCTTCTACTTCGACTTGGGCAGCAACCAGAAGGGCGACTTCCTGCGCATCACCGAGGCGCGCCCGCCTGCCGCCGCCCCAGCACCTCCAATGCCGAGGTGTACGCTCAGGAACGCGCGCGAAATCGCAGCAGACGGCCGGCGTGGAGCGCATGGCCATCATCGTGCCGGGCGCCGCGCTGGAGCAGTTCAGCGCCGCGCTGCAGGAGTGCATCGCGCAGCAGCGCGCGCGGGCGGGCGACTAGCCGGCGGCCGGCTGCCCGAGGCAGCCCCAGCCTGCCGCGGCGGCTGGCGGCGGGCACGGGTGAGGGCAGCAGCGCCAAGAAGAATTGCGTCGTGTTCATCTTGTCACCGGGCCTGCCACTTCGCGGATTTTGCGCGTGTTCCTGGGCCAGCTTGTTGCTGGCAGGGCCGGCCCCCGATTGTGGGGAGCGCGCTCTTCCCCCCAGGCGGCAGGCCTCATCGACCTCCACCTACTGCGTCCCCCCGCCCAGCCCGCCAGCTGACCCGCCGGAGGCACACAAGCCAAATCGGGGCCATGGCGGCTGGATCTCTTATCGGGCGGACTGCTTGCTGTTCCATTTCATTGCCGCTTCCTGTCATTGAGCAGAGCACAGACAGTACTGAAGTCCCGAGCTCCGTACGAGCACCCCCCCCCCCCCCTCTACCTATTTTTAGTTGTCGGGCCCATGGCCGCCCGAGCCAGCTGCCCAGCGAGGGCAGCAGCTGTTGCCGTGCCTGGGTGGCATTTTTCTTGGCGCTCTTGCGCCTGCCCGCCGCGGCCTTGGTTTGGCCACAGTGCCGTTGTCGGGGGGATGCACACTGACAGGCGCACCTGGCGGGCAACTCGCGCGCAAGGGTGGGTGCAGCCTTTTGGAGCCGGGCCACGCTCCGCCCCCCGCCGGCTGCACACCCCCATCCTGACCCGTACCTGTCCCCTTGACCCTCCTGCGGGCTTGTTTGTCCCTGCATGCCGCCCCCCGGCATGCTTCCATGCATGGTTTTCGCGATTCGTGTTTGAAGCGAGGAAAGATTGCCCGCGGGGCTGGACCTCCTGCCTGGCAGTGAAGGTAGCAGCCCTGCGGGCTGGCGGGTGAGGTACAGCCAGCGCCGCACTGCGGGCGGCCGAGAGGACTGCTCTTTTGTTGTTGGGTCAGGTCTTCAAGCATGGACGTTGAGCCGCACTGCTTACCGTACAGACTGCTGCGCAGCCTGGCCGCAGGCCCCCCCCCCAGCAGCGGGCGCCGCGCCGCTGCCTCCGCCACCGCCTCCCCCATGACTGCAGTGCTCTAATGCTGTGCACGGTGCCACACTGTAACGATGAGCCGCGAGGAACGCCAGCCATTGGTATTAGGAGGGCAAGTGTTAGCTTTGGTTTTTAACAAGCTCAGCCATGCGTGATTCGTGATACGCGCGCGTAATTCCACCACAAGGTCGCAACCACGCACATGCGATGAGCCCAACCGAGTAGCGCCATGCAGTCGGTCGCCTACCCGCAGGAGTGGGCGCTCCAGGACGCCCCCGGTGCCGAAGAGAGTTTTTTGCTGCCGGGCCTGCAGGAGCTTTTGTTCGACTCGACCGCGCCCGGTGAGTCGGCTGGCCTGCATCTCTACCCAAGGCAGCTGGTGGTGTTGTGACCGCCGTGTTTCTGTCCATGCGATCAATCTCGGGGGGAGCTTCCAAATCGTCCGCGCCCCCGCGGCGAGCCCGGCGAGCCGAGATGCCCGCCCTGTTCCCTGCGCAGGCGTTGGCCTTGCGCCGCAGAGCTATGGCCCGGTTGCGGGTCCCGACTTCGCGCTTCAGCCGCTGGATTCCCTGCCGGCCTACCCCTACGCGCCGCAAACGCCCCTGCTGCCCAATCTGCCGGCGCTAGAGGTGCTGTCGTCGGATCAGCGGAGCGGCGGCCGCCTGAGCGGCAACGACGCCGGCTGCCCCGACGACAACCTGAAACCAGGAGATGCCGAGCAGTCGTCGCCAGGTACAGGGCCTCGAGATCGAGCCTGTAGGCGGTCGTACAGGTGCCGGCATGAAGCACGACTCACACGAGGCCACCCCTTGCAGGTTCCTCCAGCTCCAAGGCGCAGCATGCGCCCAAGGCTGGCGACAAGGCCACCGCACTGCTTGACAAGAAGGCGCTGGCCAAGCAGCGTTACAGGCACGCAGCCGCGCACTGGCCGTGCAGGCGCTGGGTCGCCAGCCCCAGTGCGGTCCAGGACCTCTGACGCCTCAATCCCCCGGCCGCCGCAGGGAAAAGAACCGCAAGGCGCAGGCGCGGCACCGCGAGCGCAACAAGGCAGCACTCCTCACCCTCTTGCATCTCAAGCTGCCTCATCTGTTGGCAGTTTGCTGACCGGTCTCCCGGACCTGATTCAAACCGCCTGATGCAGCGGACGATTGAGGACCTGACCGCCCGTGTCAGCGCGCTGACGGCCGAAAACGCGGACCTGAAGCTGGAGCTGTCGATCGTGTCCAAGGTGGCCCAGGCCAAGGACGACCATTACAGCAAGCTGCGGCGCGCCAAGGGCAATCTGGCGGTCGTGGAGGCCGAGTCACTGATCGCCGATTCGTTCGAGTATGCGAGCCGCGTGGACGCGAGCATCACCGCGGACAGTCTGCAGGGCTGGTGCCTACAGGACTCGGCCGCCATCCGGCAGGTGCGCCCCGCCAGCCTCTGCAGCGCGCGACGCCATCCAGATCACGCGGCAGCACAAGGAGGAGAGGAAGCAGGGGGGCGTGTGTTGGAGAGAGAGCCTGGCCTGGTGCACAGATCTTTGCGTTTCCGCCCAAGGTCGCGTTGGGATGTCTTTCTTTTGGCATGTGGCATCGGCTCGGCAGGCTCGGACGCCCTCGAGAGCGCTGCAGCTGGTCAGGCTGACGGGAGGCGCTGTGCCTCTTATCCGCAGGCGGGCATCCAGCGGCTGGCCAACCTGCTGCAGGACGCCAGCGTGCACGACGCCAGCAGCCCGGCGCACCAGGAGCTGACCGGGGAGGTCACCCGCAAGGCGCGCTCCTCCAGCCTCGCCTCGCTTCAGCCGTGCCTCGCGAGCCGCGACTAGCGAGTCTGGTCCTCGGCTAGCCAGCCGGCGCCAGCCCCGCTGCCACGCCTGCAGTGCCACGCCTGCAGTGCCGCGCCTTCCTTCAGCCGAGCCTTTTGGGCTGCGCCTTGCTTCTGGGCCCGCCGGCTGGCGCTGCTGAAGGCAGCGGCTGAGGCCCTCCCATGGGCGTGTGCCGCGGCTGCAGAGGCGGCTGAGCCTGCGCTTTGCCGTCGGCAAGCCGCGCTTCGTGCGGTCGCTGTACGCCTGGGAGCGGGAGTACTGCAAGCACCTGCCGCAGCCGGACTTCCCGGAGCTCTGGCGCCGCGCAGCCGTGCGCCCCGCCTCTCTCACCGCATGTGACCGATCATGCCATGCGGCCGCCTGCGCCTGGACCCCGTCCGCCCATCCCTCCTGCGCTTTTGCGAGCCCATGCTGTGCACCTGACTGCCATGGCTCACGCCCGCCGCCGCAAGCTCACCGGCGCACTCTTGCCTTGCGGCTGTCTGCGCCAGCCGCCGGCCGCCATCAAAGCCCACAGCCGCGCCCGGACAGCTGCCTGCCCTGGCTCGCGCCCGGCGCTGAGGACGCCGCTGCGGCCACTTGATCCGCAGGCGGCGCTGGGCTTCAGCGCGGAGCAGCGCCTGCAGCTGGTGCGCGCGCGGGCGCTGCTGCTGGCCAAGGCCCGCACGATCCTGGCGGAGCGGGTGGCCATGGTGGAGGCCGCGCAGGTGCCCGGCCCCGCCTGCTGCCTCTGCCGCGGCATCGATATTTCTTTTCGTGCTTTAACAAAAATTTGTATTTGTTTTTTGGGTTGAAACGAGTGCGCCGGCTATCAGCTTGCAAGGACATCGCCAGTTCGGAAGGAAGAGGGACGTGTCATGGCTGCGGTCCCGTTCCTGCTGTGACAGGCAGCGGCAGCCATGCAGACGGCCAGGCAGCGGTCACCGGCGGGGTGGCATCATCCCCCCTTGCCTCGCACGCAGCGGCCCGACTTGGGATCTGGGCCGGGGCCCCGCAGGCGGGCGCGATGGAGGGCGTCGCGGACGTGCTGGCCTCCAGCCTGGAGGAGGAGCGCCAGGCGGCCTTCGGCTTCCTCTTCACCTTCTTCGACGAGGCGAGTCGCCGCTGCCGCCGCGCCCCACGCGCAGCGGCCGCTTGCCATGCAGACCTGGCGAGGGGCTGGCAGCCATCATGGCACATGCGCACCGCTGTCTTTGAGAGGGGGCTACTGGGCAGCTCCGCTGCAATGAGTGACTGCTCTTTCTCTTCCTCTGGTCTGCCGATGCGAGCTCGATGAGGCGCCCCGTCAGTCGCAATGAAGCCACCCGTGTGGGGCATATTGTTCCCTGATTCTCAGGGGGCGACCAGCTGACAGGTCGTCGTCGCTGCCGCGCAGCTGCTGAGCGTGCTGCAGGAGTGCAACCTGGACGTGGAGCTCTACCCCTGGGCACCTGGTGGGCCTCTCCCCTCGCCCAGAAGGCTCGAACGGAACAGGCTGCAGAAGCCCTCGCTGCAGCCGAATTCTGTCGCCGGCCAGACTAGGGCAAATCAGGCAAAGTGTCCCATTGTGTCGCCTCCTGTACATGCGCGTGACAGCCACGCCTCCTCTCTATGAGCAGCTTATCGGAACAACTCCTCACCTCTGCCACAAGTATTCAATCCCACATGCCGCCTCGTATTAAAATTCTCGAAATCATCATGTTTCTGGCCCGACCAAATCCCACCCACATGTCGTCTGACGTGCCGCGGCGCCCCGCCCGCAGACGTGGCCGCGATCGCAGACGTGCTGACCGAGCAGGCGGCGGCCGCCGCGCCCGGCGGCGTGGAGTCGCTGGGCCTGCCGCCGCACCTGCTGCCGGCGCTGGACGGCCGGCCCGAGCCGGAGCGCCTGCTGCGCCCCGCGGCCGAGCAGCTGACGCCGCCGATCGCTCCCGAAGCCATCGCGGCGGTCGCGCGGGCCGCCGGCACGCGCTGGCCGCCCGAGACGCCCTTCCAGCTGCTGACCACGCCGGTCACCAGCCGCTCCTGCTCCACCTCCGGCATGGCGCTGCTGCGTGCGCCGCCGCCCCTTTCCTTTCCCCCCTCTTCGCTTCCTGTTGGGACAGCCGCACGCACTCTCGTCCTCGCGCTTGCACTGTGCGGAAAATCTCCAACCCATCTGAAAGACTTGGCCCCTCCCCTCCCCTTTTGCTGCTTGCCAATCGTCCCCCCTTGACCGAGCTCTTACCAAAGCGCACACCCGCACTCACCCTTGTTTGACCGGAAGCATGGAACACACGGTCGCCTCTGGGCTGCCAGCCGTTGCCGCATGGCCTTGGCAATTGGCGAGCCCAGTAAGGCAGACCTGGCTTGGACCGGGCGCTTGCGCAGCCCGCGCTTTGCTGCCTCTGGCGCCGCCAGGCGTGCAGGTCTGGGGGGAAGCTGCGGTGGCTTGCTTGCTGGGTTCACGTGGCGACGCGGCCGGGCTGCCCAATACGCACCAGCGCCGACGCGCTGCTGGGCTCGCGCCTGTCGCCTGCTGCGGCTCTGACCTGCCTTGTCGTTGCATGCGCGCGCAGGCAACGTGCTGATGTTTGCGGAGGGGGTGATGCCAGTCAAGCTGCCGGACATCCCGCGGGAGGTCCTGACGCGGATACCCATGCTCAAGATGATTCGGCAGCAGCCCTGAGCCGCCAGCCAGGCAGCCGGCAGGCACAGCGCTCCCACACCACCCAGCAGCCGACCTGTAGAGTTTTGACGCCCTGCCGCCGGCTGCCAGCCGGCCGCGCCTGCCTCCCGTCCGTGAGGGCCGCGCGCCTGCAGCGCTGCTGCGCCCGAGCGAGTGCGGGGGCCACCCTCCCTGTTCTCTCCCTCTCTCTTGCGTCCCCAGAGCCAGCTCGCGATTGCGGGCTGCCCGGGACGGCGGCCTCGAGCAGCCCGACCGCCCGCCCCTGTGGCGCCCGCCCCCTGCATTCCGTCTGCTCCCCTCCCCTCGCCCGCCCCGCGCGCTGCCCTCACTGACGCGCGACGCGCTCGCACTCTGCCGCTTGCGCCCCTCCCCACTCCCTCTGCATGCTCACGTGTCGCAGTCGAGCCTTGACAGCCCCTCCCCGCCTCTGCCTGGCGCCCGCTGCGTACAATCCCCTCCCCAGGGGAGCGCCGCCGCCGGACAGAGGCGGCTCAGTCGGTTTTGCGTCTCTCCTGACTCCCGTCGCGTGCGCCCGGGCCTGCCGGGCCGCCACCCGACCCTGATCTGTTGCCTGCCCTGCCTTGCTCCAGCCCAGCACGTGAGCGTGCCTTTGATTGCGCCGTCACCCACGTGTGAGCTTTCACACGAGTCTAAAGCAGGCGATTGAGCATCAAGAAAAGCAGTCTGCATTTGTTGTTCAGCAGCATCATTTGTTCCGCAGGCCACAGCGCGCAGCGGGTCTTGCATGGGCGAATGAGCCGGCTATGCGGCGCCGCAGCGAGCAGCAAAGACACGCACGCAAATATCAGGAGGCCGCCACTGCGACAGGCCGCCCGCGCTGGCCCTGCCACCACTGCCACAGACCCGAGGCCATCCCGTCGGTCTGCTGCTGCGGCGGCGGCTCGGGCGTCGTGAAGCTGCGGGTGCCGCCGCTCTCCCGCAGGCTGCGCACTTCGCTGTCATTCAGGATCTCCAGCACCTGCGCCCAGTCAGCTCCCAGTCAGCCGTCGCTGCCTAGCACCTCCCATTGTCAGCCGTCTTGTGGCAGGAGGGCAGCGGCACACCTCCGGCTCGCCATCGCCGCAGCCGCGCGAAAGGCCCACGTCCACTCGGTAGACGCGGTTGCCGCATGCGGCATTCACGCCCGCGCCCTGGATGGTGTGCCCCACGACCATGCGCTCCGCGCCCGGCACGCCGGCCAGGGCCGCCGCCAGCGCGCCGCAGTCGCACCGCCGCTCGTCCTCTGCGCCCGCCGCCTCGAGAATTCAGCGCGACCGCCGCCGGGCTGCGGCTCGAGCATGCCGCGCTCGAGTCGACGGAAAGCGCACCCTGCGAAAAGTCGCGCGCCCACACGACGGCGTCGCGGCCGCCCAGGAAGCGGGGCATCTCGCGCGGGCCCGCGCCCGCGATCCAGGCGCGCGTCTCCGCGTTGATGCGCTCGAGCCCGTACTCCGCGTGCTGGGGCAGCACGCCGCCGTGGACGAACAGCGTGCGACCGACTTGCAGCACGACGGGGTGGGCCGCCAGGAAGCGCCGCGCTATCGGGCCTGCGGGAACGCGCGGCCTCAGCAGCAATCAGGTGCAGGCTCTGCACCTGCACAAGAGAGGTGCAGGTGTTGTTCAAGTCAAGTACGCAGGATGGCAGGCAGCCCAGCATGCGACTTGCCTCCTGGCGCCAGCGCCTCTCGCCGTGCGTCGAGAGCTGGCTGGGTCGCGGGCCCCGCGGGTGCAGGCGGTGGGCCGGTGCTGCAGCCGCAGGCCGCCTTGAACCGCTCCGCCGCGCGCTGCACGGTCGCCCAGCGTGCAAAGTCTTCAAAGCCACCAGGCGTGGCATACCTGCAGACCAGGCCGCGTGAAGCTTTCTGCCTGCGTCTTTGCAAGGCAACGCCTTTGTCTGGCACTCGGAGAGGATGGGCTCACCGGAACTGCCCCCTCACAGATATGCTCTCGTGGTTGCTGCAGTGCCAAGCAGACGTTGTCAAAAATGGGCTGGAGCTGCAATACAGTCGCTTCAACTTGCATCAGTTGGCGAGAGTGCGCACCCAGTCAGCACATGGAGAGCGCCGCCCTGCTGCGCCGCTTCGTGCTGCAGCCTCTCGAGAAAGTAGAGGAGCTGGATCTCATTGTCGCCGCGGTCCAGCTGATCTCCCACCTGGGGCAATTCGTGGAATTGCAATTCAGCCGGTGCTTTTCTGGGCGACTCCAGTAAGCGGTGGGAGTCCAGGGGCTGGCCTGCACTGCCGTCGTGGTGCCACCGCTCCAGCGGTCCTGCTCATCGATCAGTCCTGCCGTCCTGAAGGCCCTTCGCGTCTTGTCCAGGTCGCCGTGCAGGTCGCCGATCGCTACCAGCCGCTCGACGGCAGGCAGGCGCAGGGGCGGCGGCAGCGGCGCCTGCGTTTCCTTGCCTCAGCTGTCAGCGACTTCTAGCTCGATGTGCTGGGTGCAAATGGATGAGCATGGTGCTCAGATTTCAATTCAAGGCGCGGACCTGGGCGTGAAGCGGGGCGATTGGGCCCCTCGCGTTCAGCGTGTCCACCAGGTGGTCGATGAAGCCGCTGTACACCTGGATCACGTGGCGAATGGCATGTTTGGTGATAAAAACCCATTGAACACTGCTGCGCTGAAGTGAAACGGCCTTTGCGGCTTCCAATGTGGTGATTGTTCATTGCCGCCAGAAGTACCTGCGGCAGGTCGCGCTGGCACGTCTCGCTAGGCCGCTCGCCAAACCAGCCGCGCAGCGTCTGCCACATCCTCTGACCCCTGCTGCGGTGCTTTGAAAATGGCGAAGAGGTGCGGGTCTGCCCTTTGTGGCAGCCACCCTGCGATGGCGGATGCTCACAACCTTGTCCGCCCACTTGCGGCCAGAAGAGTGTCCAATATGGGAGGTGATTGCTGCGCCAGTAACGTGGCTGCGAGCCCGGTGGACGTGCTAGCACCGGCGACAGAGCAGAATGGCACTGCATCCGGCGGGCCGCCCACTTGGCAGGAGGACTTTAGCGCCGCCGAATTCCGGGACTACTGCAAGAAGCGCGTCGACCTGTTCATGCAGTACAAGCAGCGCCAGGACGAGAAGGCGCGGCCACCTGAAACTCCGCCGCACCTGGCAGCGCCGGCCAAGCGGCACCTCACCGACCTGCTGCCCCTTGACAGACTTGACGAGACAGCAGCATCTTGCCATGGTTGTAAACTTCGCGTTATAAGCTGCACAGCCGGTTGTCGTCCCAACGCTAGCTGATTGCACTGGTTTCACCTCCTGATGCACACACGTGCTGCCAGCAGAAGCCATGTTGGGCGACCTGGCGTCGCCCGCGATGCTGCCTCACATCTGCTTGGCGCGCTGACGCCCGCCAGGTCGGCACTTGCAGGTCGAGAAGGCGAAGCAGGACGGGTTGCCCATCAAGGTGACCGTGGCGAACGACGGCAGCGTGCGCGAGGGCGTCGCCGGCGTGACCTCCTCGATGGACGTCGCCAAGCAGCTGGACAAGAAGATCCTCAAGGCGGCCCTGTCGGCCGAGGTGGACGGCGAGGTGTGGGACCTCACGCGCCCGCTCGAGCGCGACTGCACGCTGCGCATCCTCTCCTGGGCCGACGAAAAGGGCAAGGACGTGCGCCTCCCCGCCCCCACTCCCACTCACAGCCGACCCGACGCCGGAAAGGCCTGGGCCTGAGGTCTGCCGGCCGCCGCAGACGTTCTGGCACAGCAGCTCGCACGTGCTGGGCGAGGCGCTCGAGGCGCTGTACGGCGTGCGCCTGACCATCGGCCCGGCGGTCGAGGAGGGCTTCTACTACGACTGCTACTACGGCGCCAAGACGCTGTCGGACGCCGACAAGCCGGCCATCGAGAAGAAGATCCTCGAGGCACCCACCCCCTTCCCCAAGCGGCGTCTGAACGGAGCTCATACGCACACCTGCGCCCTTCTCCTCTCCTTGCCTGCCGGCTGTGGCCAGCGGCCGAGCTTCCACGCGCTCTTGCACCTCTGCTACAGGCCTGTGGCAGTCCCCTGCCTGGGCCCCCAGGCCGTGCCCATAGGAGCCTCTGCTGCAAGCTGCGAGCCGCGGCCCGGCCGCCGCCTGACGCCCCCTCGGCCGCCGCCCGCCAGATCGTCAAGGAGAAGCAGAGCTTTCAGCGCGTGGAGGTCAGCCGCGAGGAGGCGCTGGCCATGTTTGGCGAGAACAAGTTCAAGGTGGAGATCATCGGCGGGCTGCCGCCCGGCGCGCGCATCACCCTGTACCGCTGCGGCGACATGGTCGACCTGTGCCGCGGGCCGCACCTGCCCAACACCGGCTACCTCAAGACGGCCGCCATCTGCGCGCTCAACCGCGCCTTTTGGCGCGGAGACACCAAGAAGGAGCCGCTGCAGGCGCGCTCTCCTTGCAACCGGCGCCTAGGGGCTGGGTCCTGTGCGTGCTGCACGCCTGCACTGCCAGCCATGGCTGTGGGCCGCTGCCTGCCGCTCGCTCTCTTCCTCTCGTCCGCTCTGCCGGCTTGCCGTCGGTTGGAAAGCGCGCAATGCACCGACGGCAGCCGACCGCGTTACTACTCCTCCTGACCACGACTGAGCGCCTTTTGCAGCGCGTGTACGGCGTCACCTTCCCCGACAAGGAGGGCATGGCGGACTACAAGCACCGCATGGAGGAGGCGCGCAAGCGGGACCACCGCACGCAGGGCACCAAGCACGAGCTGTTCTTCTTCGACAAGCTGTCGCCCGGCTCCTGCTTCTTCCTGCCGCACGGCGCGCGCGTCTACAACCTGCTGATGGAGGTCCGCCCTGTCTCTCCCCTCCTGGCAGCGAGATTGTCCGTGACTGGCATGCATGTCGGCGGCGGCCTGTGGGTCAATAGGCAGCCCTTGCGCCTGCCACTCCGCACGCCTCTAGACAAGCATGCTCAGCCGCATGCGGCTCATGTGGTGCTCATTGCAGCCCCCAGCCTGGCTCTTGCTGCTGCCGGGACGGGCACGGGACACGCCTGCCGAGCCGCTCGCATGCCACAGCTGCTGGCGCTGCGCTGACTGCCTGCGCGGCGCCTGCCCGGCGCAGTTCATCCGGGAAAAGTATTGGGAATACGAGTTCGAGGAGGTCGTCACGCCCAACATGTACAATTTCGACCTGTGGAAGCAGTCGGGCCACGCGGACCACTACCAGCAGAACATGTTCCACTTTGACGTCGAGAAGCAGCAGTTTGGCCTCAAGCCGATGAACTGCCCGGGTGCGCCCGCCTCCCCTTTCGCCCCGGTCAGCTGAACGCCACATACCGCTCCCTAGTCCTCTGGGGAGCAGCTCGCCTCGGCATGGCGCAGCGGCAACCAGAGCCCTGCTGCAGCGCAGGCCGCAGGCCCTGCGGCTCATCGATGCATAGCTGCAGGGAAGCTGCGCGTCAGTTTCTGGGTTGCGGTGCTGCTGCCAGAGTGAGAGTGTGTGCGCCTCCGTCTGGCAGGCCACTGCCTCATGTTCGGCCACCGGTCCCGCTCGTACCGCGAGCTCCCGCTGCGCCTCGCCGACTTTGGCGTGCTGCACCGCAACGAATACTCTGGCGCGCTCACGGGGCTCACCCGCGTCCGCCGCTTCCAGCAGGACGACGCGCACATCTTCTGCCGGTGCGCGCCCGCCGCCGCCGCCTGTGCCAGCAGGCAGGATTGGGAGGCACGCGTTGCTTCAGACGGGCGATTGCGGAGGGCACGCTGACGGCTTCAGGGGTTGGCGCGTGCAGGCCCGACCAGGTGCGGGAGGAGGTCGGCAAGTGCCTGGACATGCTGCAGGAGGTGTACCAGGTGTTTGGCCTCTCCTTCACGGCAGCGCTGTCGACGCGGCCAGAGAGCCGCATGGGCGAGGAGTCGCAGTGGGACACGGCGGAGGCGGCGCTGCGGGAAGCGCTGGAGGCCATGCAGGCTCGCACGGGGCACAAGTGGGAGGTGCGCGGCCCGCCTCCCGCGGCAAGCAGCCCGTGCATCACGCCGAATACGATAGGGCCACTGCGTGGGTGTTAGGCCTGTCCCAGCTTCTCTCGCGCTGGGCAGTCTTTGATCCCAATAAGGCGCGGCACGCGCAGCTGAACGAGGGCGACGGCGCGTTCTACGGCCCGAAGATCGACATCACGGTCTACGACGCGCTGCGACGCAAGTTCCAGTGCGCGACCGTGCAGCTCGACTTCCAGCTGCCCATCCGGTTCGACCTGAAGTACGCGACGGGCGAGGAGGGCTCGTACGAGCGGCCCGTCATCGTGCACCGCGCCGTGCTCGGCTCCGTCGAGCGCATGTTCGCGATCCTCACCGAGCACTTTGCCGGCAAGTGGCCCTTCTGGCTGTCGCCGCGCCAGGTGCGTCTGAACATCCACTCGGGCCCCTGGCAGCCCGAAAGCGCCGCAAAAATAGGTGGCTGAGCACAGCAGCCGCCGCAGGTCATGGTCGTGCCGATCAGCCAGGGATCGCGCGACTACGCCGACAAGGTGCGCGCGCGCATCCGCCGCCAGCGCTTCTTCGTCGATGTCGACCACGGCGACTCGAAGATGGAGAAAAAAATCCGCGACGCGCAGCTCGCGCAGTACAACTACATTCTGGTGCCCACCTCTCTTCTCGTTCAGCTCTTCAACTGCCTTCCAGGAGATGCTGTCTGCTGACGGCACCGGGTGCCTGCTTGCCAGGTGGTGGGCGAGCAGGAGTCGAGCCGCAACACGGTGAACGTGCGCACCCGCGACAACCAGCGGCGGGGCGAGCACAGCCTGGACGTGCTGCTGGAGGTGCTCAACAAGGAGCGCAGCAGCAGGTGCTCTTGCTGTTCTTGCCAAGCATCAAAATGCGCCATTCAGGGTCTTGAGGGGGAAAGACAAACACCCCAGGCACTGCCCGCAGGTCGTTGGAGTCCATGTTCCCAAAGCCGGAGGCAGCGGCGGCGGGCAAGGCTCCGGCAAATGACGTGCAGCCAGCACCTGGCACACCGCCGCCCACGCCAGTGTAGGAGAGAGCTCTGTTTCGCTATCATTCTGCTGCTGTCCTGGGACTGGCTTTGTACGTTGCAGGACTCGTCCCTTTCTGCAGCTGTGACTGTCTGGTTGGTGTTGCAGCCACGCGCAATCGTTGACAGGAAAGCACACGATCGATCGACGAGCCTTGAGCCGGACGCCTTGAGCGTCTGCATTGAGATGCGGCCGCACTGTTGATGGTCGGTTGCGCAACGGCGCTGGCGCAGGCGCGGCATGGCGTATGAGTTCAAAGCTCACGCTCAAGAATGCAATCGAGATGCAAGGCTCGCAGATCGCAAGGTCTCGCAATGCCGGCCTACCCGCGTCAGCTCATTCACGCTTCACACCTGGGCCGCATCATTAGCGAGAGCAATTTACAGCCGCGATCAGGACTGCCTGCCTCCGTGAGCCTTCAGAACGCCCCGCAAAGCCAGCTCGTTCCGTGACGGCGCGTTCGAAGGCTGTTGAGCCAAAACGCGCGTCTACAGGTTCCTGCGCCACCTCTGCGCTAAGCACGCTCCACAACACGCATCTATCTGTGTTCTTGGCCGCTGGACCAGCCCGCTCCAGTTGCGCCGGTCCCGCATCTCAGCTGCTCACTTCTTCGGTGCTTGCTGCCAGGCTTGGTGAACAGCACGCCTCACAGCAGGGACTGAACAGCAGTTCAGGCGCTGATGGTTCTTCTTTTCGACGCAGGGCTGCAGCGAGTAGGGCGGCGCCAGCAGCGGAGCCACAGAACGAGCAGTGCCTGCCGCAGTGGCAGGCTGCGAACTCCTAGCCTGATTTCAGAACCCGCTGCGGTGGAGGAGAGCAGCAGCGGCCACACCAGCGGGGTCGCTCTGCCGACCAGCCCTCAGCGGCGCCCCGCTGTGCCGCCAGCAGCCTTCCAGGTGCCGGCCAGGTCCCCGCCATTCTTCCTCATCGAGCGCTTTGCTGCTGCTGCTCAGCGCTGCAGTCCATGCAACTGCAGGCGGTGCCGGGGCCAGCCGCGGTCGGCGGCAGCCCGAGCCGTCGGATGCGGCGGGCCGGCGGCGGCGCTCGGCTGGCGGCGTGGCTGGCGGGCGCGGTCCTGCTCGTGGCACTGGGCGTCACCTGGCCTTGGTGGTACACCTACCTGCTGTGGCGGGACAGCAACACCTCCTGGGTGGAGCCAGGCCCGGGCGCGCCCCCACCCCTCACACAACAGCTGCCGATCGTGTGCGGCCCAGCAGCCTGGCAGGCCGGCCGCCATGCACCCCAGCCAACCAGGCGCAAAGCACACCAGACAGAATGGAACACACAAATGCCTCCGGCATGGCATGGCACTACAGCTCGGCACGGGCGCTGCGGCGGCCCTGAGTCGGCCGCCGGCCCCCGCCAGCAGGCGTGGACCCGGCCTCCTATGCGGTGCTCAACGGCAGCGCCACGGGCCCGGCGCGCATCCCGGCCATCATCCACCAGACCTGGAAGAGCGAGGAGGTGCCGGCCGAGTGGCGGGCGGCGCAGGCGGCCTGCCGGGCGCTGCACCCAGAGTGGGAGTACCGACTGTGGACGGACGCGGCCGCGCGCGAGTTCATCGCCGAGCGATTCCCGCACCTGCTGGCCACGTGGGACGCCTACCCTTACAACATCCAGCGCGCCGACGCGATCCGGTGCGCCGGACCGCCTGTCTCGTAACGCAGCCTGCGACAGCCCGGCCAGCACCGCTGCGGCTGCCGCCCAACGCGAATGTGTGAACGGGCGCGGGGGGAGCTGCCTTGCCTGGTGCTTGTGCACTGCACGCCCCTGCGTCCTCAGCTAGTGGGCATCCGCCAGGCGCCGCCCCTGAGCAGTCCCGTGGAAACGCATTGTGCCACTGCTGTTCTAACGACACACCAAAGTCTGCCGGTATGAATGTGACTGACGGCAGCCGCCCGCCCGCGCGCGCAGGTACGCGGTGCTGCAGGAGTTTGGGGGATTCTACATCGACCTGGACATAGAGTGCGCGCGCCCGCTCGACTTCCTGCGGCGCTACCCGCTCGTGCTGCCCAAGACGTGGCCGGTCGGCCTGAGCAACGACTTCATGGCGGCCGCCCCCGGGCACCCCTTCATGGCCGCGCTGACGGCTGCGCTGCCCGGCTGGGCCTTCAGCCTGGTGCTCAAGTACCCGACAGTCATGTTCTCGACGGGGCCCATGCTGGTCACGCTCAAGGCGCGCGATTCCCCCGGGTTTTGCCGCCGGTCCGGGGCTGTTCTCGTGCCGTTTTGCCAGCCCTGAATTCAGAGGCTGCCGTGCGTGCGGTCCAGACTCCCAGAGGCGCAAAGCTCGGCTGATGTGTGGCCGCTGCACTGCAAGCTTGTCATCTGTGGCTCGAATGCGAAAGATGCCCTTTTTTCCCCTGGGGGTTCGTAAGGAACAGTCCAGGCGCCCTGCTGCGGCCTGCGCCGGGCGAGGGGGGGCCCTGTCATTTGCAGGCTGCGTCAGCTCCTTCCCCCCCTCTCACTGGGTGCGTTGCGGCAACGGCAGCACCACAGCCTGCCGAGGCGTTGCTCACTCGCCAGACGCGCCCGAGGTGAGTGCGCCTGCTGGCCAACGCTTTGCTGCCGCGCCGCAGGCGTCCTTCTTCCCCGACCGGCGCGGCCTGTGGGTGCTGCCCGACGAGATGTACGGCAAGTACGCCGCCGGCGGCCGGCCGCTGTTCCGCCACCTCTTCGGCTCCTCCTGGCACGGCGACGACGCCAAGAGCCTGCTGTGGGTGCTGCACCACCCCTTCTTCCTGGCGGTGCTCACGCTCACAGGCGCGCCTCCCCCCTCCTCTTGCAACTGCTGTCTGCGAGAGGCTGTGCGGTGCCGGGGCTGACCCCTGCCTGCTGCTGCCGCAGGCCTGCTGGCGGCGGCGGCGCTCTCCTGGCGCCGGTTTGTGAGGCCGCGTGCTGGGCGGAGGGGTGCCGGCAAGGGTGGTTACGAGAGCGACGCTGCCTACACGCAGCTGACGCAGATCACGACCGCCAAAGACTCCTGAAGAGCTCAGCGCCTCTGCCGCCGGCCTGCTTCTTCCACCCTGGAAGGCTTGTGTGCTGGGGCAGAGCGCGGCCGTTGCCCCGCTCTTCAGCCGTCGCTGCCGCCGCCCTGTGCGCGGCTCGCGATCCTTTGTCGAGGCTTTGCGGCTCGATGACCGGCTCGTGCTTCTTGCAGCCTCTGGCGCGAGCTGCGGGCAGGCTTCTGGCCACTGCATGCCCATGGGCGCCTCCCTATGACCTGCAGAGCTGTGGCTCTGCTTTCGTTGCTGTTCCCCCCTGGCCTCTGACCCCTGCCTGACCATTTTCATGGCGGAACAGACACACAGTAAGTGGTGTCACTGGCACGCACAGTGCCGGGCTGCCGAGCCAAGCACAAGCCAGGAGCGAGCGCCAAACAAGCAAACGAAATCAGCAGAAACGAAAGACAAGTCCCACCCCGTTTGGTGGCATGCAAGCCGCCGCGGCTGACGTCAGACTGGACGAGCTACCAGTTTCAGTTGAAGCAGACGTCGTGCAGCAGCTTGCGTCCTGTCTCGCGCTCAAAGCCGGCGAGGATCTCGTCCGCAGCCGGCAGCAAGTCGGGCGCTGCCTCCAGCTGCAGTCAGCAGCCCCGCTCAGCTGTCGGCGAGCGGGTGCAGCAGCACCACAAGCAGCGCGGGGCTCGTGCACCTGTTGGCAGAGCTTTAGGACCAGGGGCGCGGCGGCTGCCGCCTCCTCGTGGTTATCGACAACATCCTGCGAGAGAGGGGGAGTATGGGCAACAGTGGACCCCCTCGCTATGAGAGACAATGCGGCAGCAGGGGAATGGGAGGGAGAGCTCCACCAGGTTGATGACGAGCAGCGGCTTGGTGCCCTGCTGCCGCCGGCCCTGCGTCTCTGCAGACCAGCGCACAAATGTCAGCCGCCATCGGCCAGTCTGAGCCGCTCTGGCAAGAGGAGGTCGCAGGAGCCACGCACCGTCCAACAGCTGGTCCATTATCCTCTCCTCAAACGTGATGGCGACATCAAAGCCGTGCCTGCGCCCACACCGCCCGGCTGCAGATGAAGCCTCTCAAATGGACGAGCTCCTGGTCCAGATGTGCTGGAAAAGGGGGGCACACTCGGCGGTCTGCCACCGCTGCGGCGCCTCCTTGATGCGGGCGTTGCGGTCCAGCATGCCCAGCAGCCCCTTGCGCGCGTAAAAGTCCTCCGCCTTGGCCCGCAGGTCGGCCGCCATCGCGCGGTACGGCGTGCCAAAGTCGTACACGTTTGGCTCGGCCGCCGTCTGGCCAGGCAGCTTCACTCGCTGGCCGACGCCATAAGACTCCACCTGTGCAGCTTTGCTTGCTGAGTGGCCAGGCCAGCTAATGAAGCTTCAGCACTTGTATGTGTTGCAGGGGTGCCTGGCCTGCAACCCCTCGCGCTTGAGAAGGCCGTGTGCTTCCATGCTCCGGTTTTGATTGCTGCTGCATACCTGCAAATGCGGGCTAGCCGGAGTCAGCCTTTCTGACTCCGGCTGCAGCTCCACGTTACTTGTCTACTTGTTGAGGGATCTCACCATCGCAAACTTGAGCCTTCCCATCGCCTTCTTCAATTCGCCTTCTTCAAAACGTTAGGGCGGCATGCGCGGCATGCACTTCGCCCGAACCTGAAGGACCGGCCGCAGCAGTCTGCTGATCTCGCGCGCTAAGCCCCGACGTGCAAGAGTTTCGGGCTTTTGCTGACCTGGGAGCTACGGAACGGCAATGCGCCACTCTGCCGCCAGGTTGGTGTCGACGCGACGCGGCAAGGCGTACAAACACCTCTCCATTACTTCACTGTCTTTGCGAAAGGCACGACTGTACGTGTAGGTAATCGAATAGTTGAGAGGCAGTAAGTGAGAGCAAGATGGCCGACTCGCAGAAGGGCACCTTCGCCGTCAAGGTGAGCCAGACCGCACGCGGTGCTTGGCTTGCGTGAATTTCAAGCCCGTCAAAGGGAGAATCGAATCATTCTTCTGCTTTTCTATGCGCCTGCGGGCGCTCACTCGCGCTGGCGCGGCAGGCGGCCGCAGCCGGCGTGGCGCTGCGCAATTGCCGCTGCCACCCAATATCTCGTGCTGGGCGGTGCTGTCGCTTGCAGAGGGGTGGTACAACCACAATGTACCCGGGGACACGCTGACGGGGGCTTTACGCTCGCGCAGGTGGGCCTGGCGCAGATGCTGAAGGGCGGCGTGATTATGGACGTCACCAACGCGCAGGAGGCACGCATTGCCGAGGAGGCTGGTAGTCTTCTACCCTCCTTCTTGACTCCATGTCAGGTTTCCTGGTTCAGTGTGGGATCCTGCCCTAGCTGCCACCAGTTTCGCCCAGTCGAGAATTGCCTAGCTGCTGCCTCTGCTATGCTGACTCCCGCCTCCCTCGCTTGCTCGCAGGCGCGGTTGCCGTCATGGCGCTGGAGCGTGTGCCTGCCGACATCCGGAAGGACGGCGGCGTCGCCCGCATGAGCGACCCGCTCGTGATCAACGAGATCAAGGCGGCTGTCACCATCCCGGTCATGGCCAAGGCGCGCATCGGCCACTATGTGGAGGCGCAGATCCTGGAGGCGCTGGGCATCGACTACATTGACGAGTCCGAGGCCAGCCCCTCCTCCTACTGCCTGCATCCACTCGTGCTGCTGGTTGGCAGGCACAGCAAGCCGAGCCGTGCTGCTCTGCTCAAGCCAGAGTGCATCGCCAGGCCCCAATGCTTATGCTTGATTCCTGCACGCGAGCAGGTGCTGACGCCGGCAGATGACATCCACCACATCAACAAGCAGAACTTCAAGGTGCCGTTCGTGTGTGGCTGCCGCGACCTGGGCGAGGCGCTGCGCCGCATCGCGGAGGGCGCCGCCATGATCCGGACCAAGGTGCCTTTCTGGCCCCAGCCTCCCGGCCGCCTGCCGCCCGGCTCGGCTGCCACCCATGCCCCTGCCCTACCCGCTCTATTGCCAGCCGTGCAGCCAGCTTCTGGTTAACCGGGATGCAATGAGTGCGGAAGTTGCCCCGTGTCTTCCTGCTTGGCTGGCGCACACCAGCTTCCAAGACTCGGGACTCGCCACCGGCCGCAGGGCGAGGCCGGCACCGGCAACGTGGTCGAGGCGGTGCGGCACTGCCGCGCGGTGATGGGCGCGATCCGGCAGCTGCAGACGCTGGACGAGGACGAGCTGTACGTGTACGCCAAGGAGGTCCGCGCGCCCGTGGAGCTCTGCCGCCAGGTCAAGCAGCTGGGCAGGTGCCTCGCCATGTCCCGCCACTGCACGCCAAGCAGCCTTCAGAGCGCGGAGCTGCACCTGCTCTGCCTCCTCTCCAGCATCCAGTCTAGCTTGCAGCTGAAACAAGCCTTCATGCTCTCGGTCTGGAGCCTGTTTGTGTGAGACTCACGCATGCTGCGGCCGAGCTGCAGGCTGCCGGTCGTCAACTTTGCTGCTGGCGGCGTGGCGACGCCCGCGGACGCGGCGCTGATGATGCAGATGGGCATGGACGGCGTTTTCGTCGGCTCCGGCATCTTCAAGTCGGGCGACCCCGCCCGGCGGGCGCGCGCCATCGTGCAGGCGGTCACCCACTTCAACGACGCCAAGAAGCTGGCCGAGGTGTCGGCCGGGCTGGGCGAGGCCATGGTCGGCATCGATTGCCGCACCAAGGAGTTCAACAGCTACGCCGCGCGCTCGGAGTAGCTGCCGCACAGCCGCCGCTGCTGCACAGCCGCCTCTGCTGCCGTTTTGTTTGTTTGCTCCGGTTCTGGGGCCATCCTGCTCTCCTCTTGTCCAAGTGAGTGTGAGCGGTTCAGCGCGAGTGTTGAGCACGGCTGCTGTCCCGTATGATAGCATTGAGAGGGTCGCGTGCTCCGCGCCACGCCACTGTACTGTAAAGCAGCCGCAGCAGGTGGCCGAGCAAACGAGACGCCCCCCACGTAGGCATTCAACGCCCGCACTCGTTTTCCCGGCACGAACGATCGGGGCGAAGTGCACAAAAAGAGTCTGAGGCAAGTCAAGTATCGTGAAGCGCTAGATGAAGGTGATCGTCGTGGGCGGATCTATCGGCGGCCTGGCCACGGCGCTTGCATTGTCACATTCGGGCTGCGAAGTGATAGTTCTCGAGCGCGCGTCGGTAATCGTACCCGCTGGCGCGGTAGGATTTCAATCAGCTCGTCTCATGGCGCGGCGAGCAATGCTAAGCTTGGTCGATGGCAGATGCTGATGGCATGCACTGCTGCAGGGCCTGGGCCTGGATGCCGTAACAGTCCAGCTTTTGGTCGATGCTGGCCTGGAAGCTGGCTTTGTTGCCATGTCTGCTTCCATCCCCTACGAAGAGCACCGCTTGGTTGACCACCGGCAGCCAGCAGACTGCCGCTCTCCGCAGCACATCTTCACGCACTATGAGCCAGGCATGGTCAGGTGAGTGGCAGTCTTCCAGGAGCGTGCCTGGCAGCCGCCGCCGCAGAGCGTGTTGGACACGACGCCTGGTGGCTGCAGCGCGCACTGGAGCGACCTGCACCGCCTGCTGAAGAAGGCGCTACCGGCCAGCGTCTCGCTGCGCTTCTCTCACAGAGTGCTGGGGGTGCGGGAGGACGAGGCGGGCGTGACTGCATTTGCGGATGCCAGGGCGCCAGACGGCAGCTCGCAGGCGGTTGAGGTCCGAGCGGATGCTCTGATAGCAGCGGACGGCGCCAACTCGACTGTCAGGCGGCAGCTGGTCCCCGGCGACAAGCGCAGGTGCTGCAGCGGCTGAGCACTCTCAAGCAGGACGCACACGCGCCTGCAGAATCTGCCCTCTGCTGCTGCGGCAGGTACAGCGGCATGGTGGCCTGGAGGGGCGTGCTGCTGGGCGATCAGCACCCGGAGCTGCTGCAGCAACTGCAGGTGGCGTACCGCCATCTCGGTGACGGCGTGACCTTTGAGTACAACACAGCCGGCGGCTTTGCAGTCGTCTATGGCATCGGCAGCAACAAGGTCAATTGGCTTTGGTAGGGAGTTTCCACGCTTGGCACCTTGATGCATCCCTGGATCGATCCAGGCGAAGCCCCCTGAAAGGAGGGTGGCTGTGGGCTGCAGGTACCGCGCCTCGTTGGAGCCGCAGCTTCCGGGAGACTCAGTCACTCTGGCGCCCTCAGCCTCCGACATCGCTGAGCTGCACAGCACTGCGGCTGCCATCATGTCGCCCGCCTTTGCGAGACTTGTGCAGGCACGAGTCCTCCAGCGCCCGGATTTCAGACCCCCTGTGAGTGCACCTGCCCTGGACTAAGCAGGCCTGCACCTTCCAGGCGACGGAGCAGCCTTTCATTAATGCGATTCACGACAAAGACCCGCTCGACTGCTGGGTGTCTGGTCGCATAGCGCTGCTGGGCGAAGCCGCCCGTGCGCCCCCCTTTCCTCCCTTGCTTTCTTCGCCGCAGCTTTGCTGCCTGGCTGCTGCTGGTCCCCTCCATGCTTGACAGCCGCGGCCTTGCAGACCCGATGACGCCGCACGGCGGCCGCTCGACGAACTCGAGCATCCAGGATGCGTTTGCGCTGGCGCGGTGCCTGCGGCAGCACGGCCCTGCCGGCTTCCTGCACGCGTTCCAGGAGGAGCGGGCGGCGGTGACCGCCCGGGAGGCGCTCTTCAGCCGGCACGTGGGCGAGCTGCGGCAGGGGTGGTGGTTCGACCCGCCGGCGGCGTTCGACTGGGCCGCGCAGCCGGAGGAGGTGCGGCGGCTGCTGCTTAACATTCGGCGAGACGAGCCGGACTACAGGGCGACGGCCGTCAGACTGCTCAGGGCGGCAGGCGCCCCGCTGTCACAGCGCGTGGCCGAGTGCTGTTCCTAGGAGTGTGCCTACTGCAACGAATGCAGGCCTGCGTGCGCCGCAGGGCTACTTGATTCCGGAGCTGTTGTGGCAGTCTGTTTGCTGAATGAAACAATGAAACGGCCAAAAGCTGCTGTCAAAATTGGGCGCCACTCAGCCGCCTCGCCGCCGCGGCGTCCTGCCGCCGCCGCGGCCGCCGCCGCCGCCGCCACGGCCGCCGCCGCCGCTGCGTCGCGGCCTGGTGGTCCGTCGCGAAGCCGACGGTGGCAGGCGCGGGCGCGGCAGGTTCTCGAACGTGGGGTCCGGCGCCGGGGCTTCCTTCGGCGGGTCGGGCTCCGCCTCGCTGTCGGCGAGCTCGCTGCCACCATCCGGCCGCCAAAACTGCACGCGCTCCCGCGCCCGGGGTGCCGCCGAGCGCGCGCGTGGCGTCCCGTGCGGCAAGCACAGCGGCGCGCCCGCCTGCGGACCGCGCGCGTCACGTCAGCCGGCTCCCGCGACTCCCGCGACACCGAGCCCAGACGGGCTGCGCGGACGGGCGCCGCGCACCGGAAACAACACCGCGGCCACCTGCTGGTCACGGGTCGCCGTGGAGATGGGCCCGGTCGGCAGGTAGGACGCAGACGCGGTGAACAGGCTGCTCATGAGCGCAGTGGAGGTGCGTGGGCGCGCGTTCGCCCAGTCGAAGGGCGGCGGCCGGTCCTCGCCCGCGACCTCCAGCAGCGAGCCGCTCGCCTGCACGACGAACACCTGCGCGCGCAGACATGCTGCTGTCGAGCGCTGCCGCAGCCGGGGGCCTTGCGCGGGCACATGCGCACGCGCGCGCGCGCGCATGCGGACCTTGGAGGCGGTGTTGCCGGGCGGCAGAGGCGGCTCCTGCCAGCGGTGCGGCTTCAGGGTCAGCCACTGCGTGCCGTTGTTCCACTGCTCCGACAGCTGCCCCTCCTTGCGGCCCATCAGCGCGTCGAGGTCGACAGCGATGCCATCGGCGGCCGGCGGCGGCAGAGCGCTGGCCCTGCCGCCATGCAGGCGCAGCTCCTCGAGCTTGGGGTCTTCCCGGTGCCAGGCCAGCTCCATCTGGCCTGCAGCGGCCGACGGCCCGGCGCGCTCAGCTCGCGCGTGCGCGCGGCAGCATCCGCTGTCGCCATGCAGGCGGGCGGGCGGCGCGCCCTGGCTGACCCTGCCGATCTCGCGCGCGACCCATTCGCTGCGCGACGCGCGGCGATCGCGGCCGGCCTGCTTCTTGCGCAGCCACACGATGAGGTCCGTGCTCTTGAGGATGCGCAGGAAGAAGGTGCCCGTCTTGGACCTGCGCCCGCCAGCCCGTCAGCCGGCGCCTAGCGAGGCGCCGCAGCGGCGTCGGAGTGGGGGGGGCTGAGGCGCGCCGGCTGCGCCGCAGCGTCAGCAGCTTGCTGATCGGCAGCCACTCGAGCGCGAGCGGCTCGCTCTTGTTGCGCCGCTGCCCGTAGCGCTGCAGCATGCGCGCGTAGCGCTGCGGCAGGTCGGCGCTGCTCGGCCCGACCTCCTGCAGGAAGGCCGCGTACCGGCCGGTGCCATACCACAGCACCGTGCCCAGCCGGTCCGCGCTGATGTCGTAGCCGCTCAGCAGGCCTGCAGCCGCCCGGCCCCGAGTCAGGCGCCCCCTCCCCTCCGCATCGGCGGCACCAAGCAGCCGCCGCAGACAGCCTGGAGGCGGTGACAGACAGCCCGGCGACAGTTACAGACAGGGTGGGGCCGCACCGGACGTCTCCTCCGCCATCTCCCGCACCGCCGTCGCCTCCGGGCTCGCGTCAAACAGGCTGCGCTTGCCGCCTGCGGCGCAACACGCAGGCCCCGCCTCGGCACGCTTGCGGGCCCCCAATCACGAGTCTAGGCAGTGGCGGGGGGGGGGGGGGGGTGGCCAGCGCGGAGGCTGCTGGCAAGCGGTCGATGAGGGCGGCAAGCGGGCGGCAGTGCCCAGGTGTCAGTGCTGATGCAGCGCTCTGGAGTGCAATGCAGCGCGCCTCAGCAGGTGCCCTCCTCCGCGACAGAGGCCCTTCTAGGCCTCTACATGTTCCCCAATTCTCGCAGCGCAGCACTCGCACTCGGACACACCGCCCCTCCCTCGGACGCCCTGCCTGCCCAGCAGCAGAGTTGCGCCTTGCAGGTGGGAGGAGCCGGGCGCAGAAAGGGGGGGACGGTTCGAATCGCGGTTTGAAAAGCTGGGCGGGATTGCGATTCGAATTCCGGCAGGAACAGCGAAGCTCACCCAGGAGCGTGTACGCCTCGCCGCTGTCCCGCTGGCTGGAGAAGGCGGCCAGCACGACCAGCACGCCGTCTCCGGGCCGGAACATGTAGGGGATCACGCCGGCCGCCTTGTAGGCGCGCCGGTCGGCCGGCTGCAGCGCCTCGTGGATGTACCTGCCGGCCGAGGGGAGGGGGGGCCGCTCCCTCAGGGGGCGCTGCAGCTGCCACTGAGGTGCCCCGTCGCTGAACTCTTTCTCTTGGACCGTCGCCCGGGGTTGCATGCGTCCCCACGACGCCGACATGACAGGGAAAGAGTCGATGATGAGGACGCGAATACACTACTTCTTTGCGCAGCACGACTTGTCTTCTGACTTGAGAGCGAGGAGTGTCTTTCATGATGCATGGCTGTTGGCTGGCAGGCAAGGCTGGCAAGTGCCCAGCCGGCCAGCCTGGCCCTTGGGACCTGCTGCTGGGCCCCAGCCCGGCAGCGCCCTCCGCCGCTCCTAGGCAAAAAGCGAGCTCCCCCTTCTGTGGCCCAGGAACGTCCAGGCACACCCCCCCCCCCCCCCCAGCCCGGGCAGGCTGCTGCCAGCAGCCGAGGAGAAACGCACGAGCCGTTGACATCCACGACGACGGCAGGCGGCTGCCCTGCCGGCCGACGCAGCGGCGCGCGCGCGACGAGCGCGGCGGCGGCGTCCCTCCGCCGCCCGCGGCCAGAGGTGCTGGGCTCCAGCTGCAACGTCTCGCCCTCGCGCGGCTGCGAGCTGCTGCGCCGGCGCCAGGCAGCCGTCAGCAGCCAGGAAGCCGGGTCGAAGCTACTGCCTTCGCCGCCTGGCCCCTGTCGGCGGCTGCAGTGATGCGGAGCTCGGCGCACCTGCTGGCTTCTGAGTCGGACTCGTCGTCGGAGGCCAAGGCGCCGGTCGACTCGGCCTGCTCCTTGCCGGCGGCCGCCTCCTCCGCCTGCCCTGAGGCAGCCGCCTCCTGCTCCGCCTCCTGCGGCGGCTGGCCGCGTCTCAGCGCCGCCCTGGCTCCTCCAAGCACGCGTGGCTGACGGATCGGAGGCACCGCAGGCACCGCCTTCCTGGCAGGAAGGGACGAGCGACCCACCGCCTCGGCGCGCTCCGCCTCCTTGCGCGCCCGGCGCGCCTCTGCCCGCTCGGCCCGCCGCCGCTCCGCCTCCTCGCGCTGCGCGGCCGCCTCGCGCCGGCCGGCCTCCGCCGCCGCCCCCACCGCCGCCGCCTCGGCCTCGGCCGCCGCGAGCGCGGCCGCGGCGGCCTCAGCCTCC
>BHFV01000116.1:0-50599 GCA_003568905.1 Trebouxiophyceae sp. KSI-1 | reverse complement strand
GGCCGGCAGCGACGCGGAGGGCCGCGAGGCGGGCCTGGCCGCGGAGCTGGCGGCCGCGCGGCGGGAGAACGAGGAGCTGTCCGCGCGCTGCGCGCAGTCGGTGCTGCTGACGGTCGAGCTGACGACGCTGCGCAACCAGGCGCGACGCTGCCCGGCACCCGGGCGCCTTTCTCCAGGGAAGGGGGGCCGAAGCTCACGCGGCGCCGCCCGTGTCTATTTTCAGGTCAAGGACATGGTCGAGCTGGAGGCGAAGCACGAGGAGGCCGCCCGGCAGCTGCGCCAGCTGCGCGCAGAGGTGGCGGCCGCCGAGAAGGCGCAGGCCGCCGCCGAGGCGGCCGCGGCGGGCAGCGGCGCCGCGAGCGCGGCCGAGCTGGAGCGTCTGCGCACGGCCGGCCGCCAGCAGCAGCAGGAGGTCGCCGCGCTGCAGGAGCGGCAGCGGCAGCTCAGCCGGCAGCTGGCCGAGCGCGAGGCCGAGCTGGCCGCGCTGCGCGCGGAGCACGAGAGCCTGGGCGCGCAGGCGCAGCGGGCGGCGGGGCTGCACAAGAGCGAGGCGCGCCCCCCTCTGCCGGCAGCAGTGGGGCGCTGCAGTGCGCCCGCCCACGTCTGAGCCGCCCGCCCGCCGCGGTGCAGTCGCTCAAGGCGGCGGAGCGCGCGAGCGGCGAGGCGGCCGCGCTGCAGGCCTCCCTGCAGCAGGAGCGCGACGCGACGGCGGCGGCCGTCCGCGAGGCCGCGCGGCTGCGCGCGCTGCTCGCGAGCGCCGAGGCCGAGCGCGCCGGCCGCGAAGGGCAGCTGGTGGGTCTGCGCTCCGAGAACGAGGCGCTGCAGGCCAAGCTGGCCGCCCTGGCCGCGCGCGCGGGGGCCCAGTCGCGCACGCCCGAGCGGCCGGGCCTGGCCACGCCAGGTGAGCCCTGCGTGCCCCCTGCCCTGCTGGCAGCTGCCCGGCAGGTCCCTGGCGGCTCCTGACGCGGCGCGGCCGGGCGGCTGCAGAGAAGACGGTGCCCGTGTTCAACCCGCAGTACAGCAGCGAGGAGAACACGCCGATCGGCAGCCCCATGGTGCGCTGTCCCCCCTCCTGGCTGCAGCCTTCCGCGCTTGCCTGTGGAGGCTGCAGCGACCGCCGCTGCCCTGCCTGTAGGCCGGCAGCAACGGGCATGCGCAGGCAGCCGCGCCGACGGTGGCAGCCCGCAGCGGCCGCGGCAGCGGCGGCTTTGGCAAATTCTTCCGCCTCTCGTCCAGGAAGGGCAGCGCCGGCACGACGGACGCGCCCGCCGCCGGTGAGGCAGCCGGTCGCCTGCTCAGTGGGGCGCCAGCTCAGCGCGGGCTCAGGCAGCATGAGCATACGCAGCAGGCTGGCACGCGCACGCCCCCGGCAGCTCCCCTGGCAGCCAGCTCCGCAGCCCCCGCGCCTGCATGCAGAGCTGGCAGAGCAGCAGACGCGGCACCGCAGCCCCCACCCCAGCCTGGCCAGCCCAGCTGACGGCAGTCACCGCATGCACGCTGCCCCTGGCAGGGCCTGTGGGCGCGCCCCCCTGCAGCCTCGCACCCTGCCGTGCCTCAACAAGCGGCGCTTGCCTGGGACTGCATGAGCCCCCCTGTGATGGCGGCCAGTTGGACCTGTCAGACCATGTTCCCTGGCCAGAGCGAGGAGGGGATGGCACTGAATGAAATCCAGGGCTCCCGATCGAACACCCTTCCCCGCTGGGTCCAGTGCCGCCTGCACTGCCGGCTAACGTGGGCGCCTGCGCTCTGCAGACGGCGAGGGCCCGCTGCGCGGCGCGCTGCTGCCGCCGCCGCCGCCCTTCCACGCAGGCAGCCCGGCCTCGCCCGAGATGACCGCGTGCGCGGAGGAGCAGGTGCGCGAATGCCCGCCTGCCCGCCTGCCACGCAGCGCAGCCGAGCGCGTGCGGCGTCGCGAACGGCAGCAGTCGGCTGAGATGTGTGAAGCCTGCGCCCTGAGCGCCCCCGCCCGCCCCCCCGGCTGCCGCAGGTGCTGGGCGAGTACGAGGCGCGCGTCGACTCTGACGACATCGACGGCTTCATGGCCGCGCTCGGCTTCCCCGGCTTCCGCGGCCCCACGCACCCGGACGACATGCAGGGCGCCTTTGCCAGCGCCAAGTACGCGGCCGCCGGCTGGGCCGCGGGCGGCGCCTGGGAGGCCGCGGTCGCGGGCGCCGCGCACGACCTGCTCGAGGCGTGGCACGCGGCCTGGGCGGCCGCCGAGGCGGAGGCCTGAGGCCTCGGCGGGCGGCGGAGAGACGACACGCACTGCAATGGGGATGGGGGGGGGGGGGGGGTTGCTGCGCTGTTTGTGGCTGGGGCTGGCATTGCAGCATTGTGGACGCACCGCAGTCCTGCCGGCGGCGGGGGTGCGGCCAGTGACGACGAAAACACACGTGATGCATGAGTCTGCAACCCGCAGGAGGACGGCGCTCCCCTTTTTGGGGGACTCGCCTTGATTTGCACCGCAACAATTCGGAACGGCCCGCGGCGGCCTGTGTGTGTGTGGGCGCCGGCGTTCAGAGCGCAAGCATGGCTGCAGCGTGGGGCACCCGCAGCAGCCTGCGGCACAGCGGCCAGGGACCGTCAGGCCCCCGTGCTGCTGCCCCCAGTGGGGCTGCTAGCGGGTGCCGCCGCCTGCCAGGCGCAGCCTGGTCGGCGCCACCGCGCTAGCGCGCTCTCCTGCAGCTGCCGACTGCATGTGCAGAGTAGGAAACGAGGACCATAGGTGACAGGCAAAAGCAGTCGGATTGCAACTGATGATGCGCCGCACGCAACGCTCTGCGATTCTGCTGATGGCATGTGACAAAGTATCCCATGCCCGACACGTTTGGCCAGCTTCCACAAGCCCATGGCGTTGCACACAAACGCTTGCACAGCCAGCCGTGAGCAATGCAGACACAACATAGACAAGCTTGGTTAGGCAGAGGTGGGTGTCCTGTTCTCAGCAAGCAAACATTTGGCAGCCACCAAAACAGCGGCTCGCCCTCGGAAATCACAGGCTGCCCAAGCAGGCCAGCAGGCGAGCGGCAAGAGGCAAGCAAGGCTGCAGCGCTCAGGCGGCCACAGCGCTGCGGTACTCGGTGCGCGCGCCGCCCACGCCGACGCCCTCGTTCGAGCCCTCGCCGCCCACGGAAATGTCCACGCTCGGCCGCATCTGGGCGCACTGCGCCAGCGCCTGCAGCCGACGGACCACCCGTCAGCGTCCGGTCGTGGAGGCGGAGCAGCGCGGCGGGCGGCGGGCGGCGAGCGCGCCTCGTGCACGGGGTCCTTCAGGAACTGCGCGAACGCCTGCGTGTCCAGGTCCTGGTTCTGGTCGTACGCGACGTACGCCTGCTGGTCCAGGATGTAGTGGAAGCGGGGCGCCCACTTGCGCGAGCCCAGGCGCGCGGTGTAGCTGCAGTTGTCGACCATGAACGCGACGCCGCGCGCGTGCATGTACGGGTTGAGCGAGTCGACGGCCTGCGCGAGCTTGGAAGCATTCAGCGCTTCGCCGTCGCCCCGCGCTCGCGCGCGCGCAAGAGCGGTCCACGGCGCAAGATCTGGCGGCGCGCCTCGATGATCGACTCGTTGCAGATCTCCGAGTACGGGTGGCCGTGCTCGCGCAGCACCTCCACCGTCGCCATCATGGTCGCCACGTACACGCCGGCCGTGAAGGGGTTGAGCGGGATCTCCGACTCCACGCGCTGCGCGCGCACCTTCTGGCCCACCTGCGCGCGCCACGGCCGCCGCTTGGCCGCGCGCCGCCGCCACTGCAGGGGGAGGGGGGCAACGACGTCTGCAGGCGGCAGCCCACCTGCCACATGCGCGTCTGGTCGATCTTGCCCATCGGGAAGCGGTCGAAGCGCGCGCCCGCCTGCACGACGGACCGGATCTCGTTGCCGCTGGCGACGTCGTCGTAGATCTCCTCGCAGATGTCCTTGGCCGGCTTGAGCGCGGCCGAGTACGCCTGCGGCAGCCGCGACGGCTGAGTGTGAGCGACTGGCAACCTGGAGCTGGCTGACCCACCAGGCTTGCATGTGCTGACAAGGGGCTGTGAGGACAGAGGCGGGGGCAGTGAGGATGGGGGCCGGCGTGCCTTCTCAAAGATTTTCTTGCCCTCCGCGTCCAGCGCCTCGTAGACGGCGGGCATGCCGCGCGCGGAGATGGTGCGCGAGATGGGCCCCGTGATGCACTCGACGCTCTGCCGGAAGGCCTCCTCCTCAGACATGCCCTGGCGCACGTAGCGCACGTACAGGCCCTCCACCATGCCGTGCACGGCGCCCAGCAGGATGCAGCGCTCGCCGTAGATGTCGCTGCGGTACTCACTCTCCAGCGTCGTGCCTGCAAGAAGGGGCAACAGGGGATAGGCATGCGCGCCCGTCCTTGCTGTGCCTAGCCAGCTGCCGCTGCGGGAGGGGGAGGGGGGGGGGGGGCACACCAAAGGCGAAGGGCGCGCCCGTGGCGATGGCCCAGCCGACGGCGATGTCAGCCGCCCGGCCAGATGCGTCCTGCAGGCGCCACCGGCATGGCTCAGCCGACGCCCCGCTACGCTGGCAGCCGCGGGTATGGCACTCGAGCGTAGGGTGTGGGGCCGCGCCTGGTGCACGGCAAAGGAGGCGTTGATGCCGGCGCCGTTCACCGACTTGCCCTGCTCGTACAGGCGGCGCACGGAGGGGCCCATGCCCTGTGCGCAGCCGAGCCGTCAGCGCGCGCCGTCTTCAGTGGGGTGCGGGGGGCCTTGATGCAGGCGGCAGGCGCGCCTTGGGCGCGACGAGGATGACGTCGATGTCCGGCCGGAAGTCGGCGCCGTCGCTCTGCATCACGCCCAGCAGGAAGCCGTGGCTGAGGCCCAGCACCGCGCCGGGCTTCATGGCCGCCAGCAGCTTGGGGTACAGCTTGGCCTGCGGAGCGGATTCGCGGCACTCAGCCGGCTCCCATTGCGCCTGGCTGCATCCCTGCCAGAGTGGCAGGAGGGGGGCGCGCCTGCGCGGCGTCGGAGATGAGCAGGATGACAAAGTCGGACGAGGCGATCACGTCAAACACCTCGCCCAGCGTGCCGTCGGCCGCCCGAAAGCCGCATGCCTCCGCCTCCTGCCAGGACGGCGAGCCCTGGCGCAGGCCGATGGACACCGTCGTGTCGCTCACGCCCGCCTCCGCCAGCGAGTCGCGGATGTTCTGGGCCTGCGCGGGCGCCTGCAGGGGCGGCACCCGGTTCAGCAGGGAGCAGCTAGGCCTGGCGCACATGTGCTTTGCCAACTCCGCCTGGCCTCGTGGCGGCGAGCTCCTGTACAATGAGATCAGCAGTATCGCATCAAACAGGCAGGATCTCACGCTCATGCAGGCCGTGCCACGCTCCTGCCGCCGCGATGACCTTGCCGGCGCACGCAATTGCATCGCCCCAGTCGCACTGTCCGCTTGGTGAGCTGCAGAACGAGTGAACGCACCTGGGATCCCCAGCCGATGACGCCGATCTTTTTGATCCCCTTCCACGCCTCAGGCAGCAGGCCGAACTTGTCGCGGCCGCCTCTGTAAATGTACTCGTCGTGCCCGGCGAACGAGACCTTCTCCTTCGGAAACACTTGCGTGTTGAAGTCGAGCAGCGCGGCGCAGCTCAGGCGACCCCGCCGTGCGGCCCGCAGGGCAGCGCGGGGGCTGGCTCGCCGGGCGGCGGCAGCCTGGAGGAGGCCATGCAGGGCCGGCGCCTTTGCGCCCAGTTGCGACACGCGGCTGCCCTGAAGCCTGTTCATCATTCAGCAAGTGCAGGTGCTTGCAAGCAGGATCGGACGATCGCTCCGCGACCGCCGGAAGGCGACCCTGGCTGGCCCTCCCTCTGCCGATCTCGCCCAGCAGGGGCCGCCTTACTGGCCACTCGCCGACCATTATACGAACTCCTGTGTGCCTCGCAATCCTGTGTGCTTCTCTGTTGTCCATCATAAGGCGTGCTTCAGCTGCGGCTGCCGCCGCTTGCATGGGCAAAGGGCAAAGAGGCCCTGAAGAGCCCTCTGAATCTCACGCGCAGCAGTCAGGCACTCACTGCGCCTGCAACGTGCAACAAACTGGCGGGGCGCCCTGGGGGGCTTGGTACAAAGAAGAGGCGGGGGCAAGCACGGCACGGCGCACGGCAGTCCGCTCAGGAGCAGCAGCCGGCCTTCTTCTTGTCCTCGGCCGCCTCCTGCGTGACGACGATGCGCGTTCCGTCGCTCGGCCCGGGGCCCGCCTCCTCGCTGGCCAGCGCCTTTTTGCTGACGATGTGGTAGATCTCGGTCAGGATCTTCTGGAAGGCGAGCTCCACGTTGGTCGACTCGAGCGCGCTCGTCTCGATGAACGACAGCCGCTCCTTCTCGCAAAACGCCTGCGAAGCCCGGACAGATGGTTAGGTGGTGGCGGCCCGGCAGCCCCACTCCACAGACAGGCCGCTGCAGGCGCCGCGCCTGCGCGTCGTCGGTCTGCACGCTGCGCAGGTGGCGCAGGTCACTCTTGTTGCCGACGAGCATGATCACAATGTTGCTGTCCGCGTGGTCCCGCAGCTCCCTCAGCCAGCGCTCGACGTTCTCAAAGGTGACTGCCGACCAGCCAGGGCGTCTGGTCAGCGCGTGGCGCGTAGTGGGGGGCCGCTGGCTGCAGGCGGGGGGTGGGGGCACTTGGGGCGCACCCTGCTTGGTGATGTCGTACACGAGCAGGGCGCCGACCGCGCCGCGGTAGTAGGCGCTCGTGATCGCGCGGTACCGCTCCTGCCCGGCCGTGTCCCAAATCTGTGCTTTGATGGTCTTGCCATCCACCTGCGGGCGCGGGAGGGCCGGTGGGCAGGAAGGCAAGCGGCCCAGTGCTGCTCTGGGGCAGCGGTGAGCCAGCGTGCTGAGGTAGGCGGGCCAACAGCCCGCTGGCGCAGCGCGAGGTGCCCAAAGTTTGGTCCAGTGCTTTCAAGCCTGCTCACGCGCAAGCAGGCAGCATCCCAGGCGGGCCTGGGCCGCCTGGAGGCGCACCTGGATGCTGCGCGTCGCGAATTCGACGCCGATAGTCGACTTCGACTCTAGGCAGAACTCGTTGCGCGTGAACCGGCTCAGGAGGTTGGACTTGCCGACGCCCGAATCGCCAATCAGCACTACTTTGAACAGGTAGTCGTAGCTGCGGCACCGCGCGGCCCCGTGCTCAGCGCCTATGACATGGCGAGGCCGTACGCGCGGCCGCACGCGATGCCGGGGGCCGCAACGGCAGCATAGGCGCGCGATTGAGCACGATCAGCCCCGACAGCCCCAATCTCGCGCTGTGAGGCGCAGCCGAGAAGGCAATGCGAAGCCTGCCGCTGTGCAAGCCCACCACAAGGCGGCCGCGTACGCGATGCTGCCTGCCCAGTGGCCTGGGGCCAGTTTCTGCGCCTCCTGTAAGGCAGGTGCCGAGCAAGGCAGGACTGTTCGGACCGTGGGGTTCCTCGCTGCTGCATATGCGGTGGAAAAGGGGCGCACTCGTCGTCCGGCTTGTGCATCGCCCGGCTCATCTTGGCGCAGGCTCCTGGACCACCCGCCCGCCGGCCTTTGCCCCGTTCGCCGCCCGCGGGCGCGCGCTGCTCTCTCGCGTCACCCTCCTCCGGCTCACGCTGTTCCTCGTAGTACGCAAAGTGATGGCTATCGACCTGGACTTTTTGTGTGTCAGGCCTGAGGTGCCCTCACACTTTTATAGCGAGCCCCCTGTTCCGAACTGCATTGCCCGATGCATTCAAGGAATTGGATCCCCTCTTGAAGCGCACCCCACGTACGCCGTCGTTCCTGGCGCGCTCGCCCTCTGGCCAGGGGTGGGCGATTGCTGCTCGTGTGTGGAGTTTACCAGCGCAGGGGGCGTCAAATCGCGTAGCCTCGCACTGACGCAGGCCCAGAACTCTGGCAAGCATGGGCGGTCAGCCAGTCGAGCAGGGCGCGGAGGAGGCGGAGTCCTACCAGGACGATGAGATGCGGCTCACCGTCACGCAGCCGGAGGGCTGGATGTGCCGGGTGCGGTCGCCTCTCCTTGGCTATGGAGTCACTGACACGTATACTTGCTTTTCTGGCGCACGAAGAAGGCTACACTGGCTCCAAGGAGACCTGGGTGGGCTTGATGCATCCCGGCCGGCATGTGCGTCGTGCAGGTCAGCCTGAAGGCGCGCGTGGGGCTGCCACCGCACGAGCTGTACGACATGCTCACGCAGCCGGACAACTCCAAGGTCTTTCGCGGCATCAAGGTCTGCCTGGGGTCGAGGTCGCCTCGAGCCCCCGCTCGCTCGAGCAGTGCCGCAGCCAGCCACGCTGGGCGTGTGTGCAGGCGATGACGTCGCGCAAGGTGCTGCACGACGACCGGCGCGGGCGGCAGACGGTGCAGGTGGAGCAGGAGGCGGTGTGGAAGTTCCTCTGCTTTGGCGGCACCTTCACCACAAAATTAGTGGTCGACCAGGACCGCCGCAGCGGCCAGGCACTGCGCGGCCGCCTTCCTGCCTGCCTGCCTGCAGTTGCTGGCGGGGAACGAGAAAAAAAGTCAGCTGGCCGCCTGCAGGTCAGCTTCCGGCTGCTGGAGGCGGGCATGATGAAGCGGTTCGAGGGGCGGTGGCACATCCAGCCGGCGCCGCCCAAGGGAGCCCTGCAGCCGCTCTCCGCCCCGGCCCCGCAGGGACCCCAGTGGCTGGAGGGGCCGCGGCAGACGCTGCAGGGAGTGCGCCAGCGTGCGCCCCTGACGGCCCGGGCTGGCACCAGGGGCCCCCCGAGGGCGACGACCCCTGCCTCACGCGTGCTGCCGCTGCCGGCGCAGGCCTGACCGGGCAGGAGGCCACCGAGGCGTCGCTGCTGACGCTGGAGCAGTCGCTGCTGCCCAACGTAGTGCCGCCCAAACCGCTGGACCGGCTGCTCAAGGGTGCGCCCGCCTCGAGCACCCGGCTGCCGAGGCCGGCACGCTGTGCGGGGCTGACGGCGCGTCGCCCGCGCCTCGCGCAGGCATCGCGGCCCGCCAGGTCCGGAACCTGGTGGAGGACGTGAGAGTCGAGGCGCAGCGGCTGCAGTCAGGTGACCTGCGACGTTTCTGAACGCTGCCTGGTGTGTGCGCTGCCCGCCGCTCGCAAAGCACTCGGCTTGCCTGAACCGCCCGCGCGGGTGCTGCAGAAAAGCGGCTGAGCCGGGGGCAGGGGCGCGCCGTCTCGGCGCCCGCAGCCAGCCTCTCCTTCTCCAGCATGCAGCTGCACGCCGTCGCCGGCTCGTGGCGGCGGCCGCCGCCGGTGTTTATGCGGGCTCCGCCCGCCAGGCACTGAGCTCCTGGCACGTGTCCAACGTGGCTCCCTTGTTATGCACCCGCCCTGCTTGGCGTGGCTGGCGTCTCTGATTGGATGTTCGTCTGGCTGCTTTTCACGGCCGCCCTGGTTTTTGCAGCAGGAACCTTTTGATTGCGTGACTTGCACGTCCAGGCTGCCGCCGGCTTGCAGCCAGGCGCAGGCCGCGGCGCACACTGACTCTGGTCTTTGTTGGTATTTGCCCCAGGCATGTAGCGGTGTTGTAACCGCGACGATTGCTGCACCTTATGGGCATGTATTGCGTAATGCCTCGCACGGCTCAGGTTCCTGCCCGTTGGGCTCTTCAAAATCAGGGAGCGGTTCTCTGATCTCTGAGTCGTGAGTCGAAAGCGCAGACCCTGCTTTCCCGCTCCAGCGCTTTCAAATCGACCAGCCCGGCCTAGCCCGCATCGCACGTTTGTGCGCGTCCAGCGAGGCCAAAACTCCCAAATACAGGTAAACAGCCAAGGTCTGACTTCAGGCCGGGCAAGCCAGCATCCGCGCCACGAAATTGCCGCTGTTGCGTGGTGCGCTTTCTCCATCGCCGTTTCGCATATGCTTCTGGGAGTGCTGAACTCGCTTTGTGCTGTACGGCTGTGCTGAGCGTGCTCAGCGCAACCCACACACCGTGGGCACCGAAATGGACAGTGGCAGCTCACTAGATGCGCTGCACCGTTCGCAGGCGGAGGCAGCCATGGACGACATACAGGCGCGGTCGCCTGCCTCGCAGCAGAACGTACTGGAAGGCTTGCCGCGGCCACAGCTCCAGCGGCTGGCAAAAGAGGCTGGCCTGAAGGTCAGCCATCCTGCAACCCTCTGCCGCTCTACACTACAGCCAGAACAAGAGTGTCCAAGCTATGCACTTGATGCAGGCCAACGGCAAGTCGGTGGACATCATCAAGTCGTTGATGGAGCACCTGCGGATAAACTGTAACCCTGTCCCGGAAGAGCCGCCGCCGCCGCAGCAGGAGGCCGCTGCCGTGCTGGAGCCAGAGGATCCTGTTGCACCTGAGCCAGCAGGTACCCGGCCACTCAGCGTGCAGCCTAGCCACTCACTGTCCCTGGTGGTTGTCCGCTCACACCGCTGCTTGGGTGGCACAGCTGCGCCTCAGGCTGAGGAGGAGCCCCTCGCGGTGCCGCCGCCAGCCACGACCGCCCGCAAGCGGCGGGCGCGCGAGGGCGACACTGCCGAGCCCACGGCCAGCAAGCGCACACGCACCACACGCAAGCGGCGCAGCCCCGCGCCTGAGGAGCGGCCCGCGGACACGGTGCCCTCGCCGAGCCTGTGTTTGCCAGCAGTCAGTTGCTTCCTGCACTGCCCCTTACCGTGGCCAGCTGCCTGCAGGAGATGGGGGATCTGGCAGCGGTCAGCCCGCCGCCTCAGCCGGACCTGAGCCGTGCTCTGGCTGCCGAGAGCGACAGCCAGCCAGATGCGGCCATGGCGCCCGAGCCGACCCACGCTGATGGTGCCCAGCCGGGCCAGGAGGCGGCCCGAGAGGCGGTCGGGCCGGAGGGCGCCGAGCGGGCAGCGCCAGATGCAGCAGCGGAGCTGCCAGCAGCGCCTGAGTCGCCGGCGCATGCTCCTGGCGGCTCTGAGGAGCCGGGCGGCGGTCGGGAGGGCGCGGCTGCCCCGGCTGGCGAGGCTGGCGCGGCAGCGGTGCCTGCCGCCAGCAGCCAGGGCGAGCCGGGTGGGGAAGAGCCGGGGGCAGAGCCAGCCCAGGTGGCGCAGGAGAAGCAGGACGGTGAGCAGCCTACGCCACCCGCCCGTCGCTGAAATGAGCAGGCGGTTGTGGGAGGCTTGCTTGCGGGGCCGAGTCCGGGGCTGGTGCCCGCAGCGGCGCAGTCTGGGGAGCTGGAGCAGGTGGAGGCGCTGCTGTTCGGCGGCGGCGCTCCGGCGCCCACAGCAGCGGCCTCCCCGCCGACCGCGCTGCCGGCGGCCATGACCGGCGGCTGGGTCTGCCAGAACCCGCTCTTCGGCGACGGTGGGAACCTGCCACCCCCGCCTGGCCGGCCTGGTGAGGGTGGTGCTGCGTTCAGGCCCTGAGCTGCCACGCAGCCCTCGCAGGCGGCGACGCAAGCGCAAACGCAATCGTCGCGGTCCCGCCCGCCTCCGCGGGCTCGCGGCCGCCCTCGGGGCCCGCCGAGCGCGACGCCTTTGAGCGCGGTGCGGCCCCCGCCCCTTCCCCTGCCGGCTGGTGGCCCCCGCCTCACTGTCAGGGCGCGGCCGTGCCCAGTGCCGGGCGCTGCGCCGCGCAGGCCGCAAGAGCGGCATCTGGCTGGGCCGGCAGGAGAGCCAGCTGGGGCAGCTGGAGGAGCGGTGGGGCGAGTACAAGGCACGAGATCTCCTCCCCTGCCGCCTGCCCCCCCCTCGTCCTCTCTTCCCGCCGGCGGCGGCAGAGCGGCGGCCTGTCCGCAGAGTGCGCGCGGCTGGGCGCTGCCGAGTCTGGAGGAGGTGCGGGCGGAGAGCCGCCGGCTGGCCGCCTCCGGCTACACGACCGTGGCCACGCCGACGCGCCAGCGGCCGGCGCGCCGCCCCTCCAGCCGCCGGCTCGGCAGCTCCTTCGCGGAGTCGGACGTCTGACGCCCCGCGCGCGCAGGGCGGCCTCAAGCGCAAGACGAGCGAGCAGGCGGGCGGCGGCGGCCGGCCGGTCAGCGGCGCCGGCGGCCGCGGGCGGGCGGCGGGCGCCAAGGAGAACGCGGGCGTGCCGCGGACGCCCTCCCGCCTGGGCGCCGCCGCCGCCAAGGTGCCCGCCTCGCCCGGGCCGCCACAGCCTGCCGCCTCCCGGTGTCCTGCTGATGCCGCCGACGGCTGCGTGCTGCAGGGCAGCGGCTTCACGCCCGGCCGGGCCGCGGCGCTGGGCGCGGCGGACAACCAGGCAGCAGGCAAGTCCCTCCGCGCGCCCTGCCCGCCCGGCCGGCCCCTCCGCGCACCGCCCCGCAGCGAGAGCAGCGCCGGCCGCAGGGGCGGCGGCGGGGGGCCGCGGCGCCACGCCCAGCAAGCTGAGCCGCGCACGCAAGGCGGAGGCCTCCTTTGCGGCGCGCCGGGCGGCCGGCCTGGCCAAGGCGCGCAAGTGAGGCCGCCCCGCGCGGCTGCCTCGGGCTGAGACACGCCCGGGGCGCTGCCCGGCTGCCAAAGCGACACCTGCAGCCTTTTTTGTGAACAAGCCTGGAGACCGCGCGAGTGTGCGGCTGCACGCCGTTTGTTGGCAGCTGCGAGCTTACAGCAAAGGCCCTGCGCGCGGCGCGCCGGTCCATCCAGGCGCCGTGTGCAGCCAGCAGAGGGGCAGAGCCGGAGCAGCGAGGAGGCGCGTCAATCCCGCTTCTTGCCGCCCGCAGCCGCCGCCCGCTGCGGCTTGGCTGCGGCCGCCACGGTGCCGCGCGGCCGCACCCGTGACCGCCTCGCCTGCGCCCCCCGCCCCGCCGTCAGGCGGCGGGCTGCTTGCGGCGGGCGCTCGGCGGCGGGGCCGGGGCGGACCTTGGCCGGCTGCTGCAGCGCCCACCAGGCCAGGCCGGCCAGGTAGGCGCCGGCCAGGCAGCCGAGCCAGTAGACGGCCACGTGCTCCGCCAGGCTGGCGCCCCGCAGCGGCGCGAACCAGGCAAAGGCAAAGCCGGGGTTCATGAAGGGCGGGCTGGCAAAGGCGACGCCCGCCGGGATCTGCAGCGCAGGGGGGGCGCGGCTCGGCTGCCCGCACTGCAGGAGTGGAAGCAGTGGTGGTGCAGGAGGGGGGAGGGGGGGCGTGCCAGGATCACGGTCGCGATGTACGGCGCCAGTCCGGCCAGCGTCTTGTGCTTCGTCTCTGCACGCAGCAGGCGGCCGGCTCGGGCAGGCTGGGTGGGAGCGAGTCGGCGGGGACAGGCGGACGGACGCACTGGTGGACCAGAGGATGGTGAGGTTGAGCACAAAGGCCAGGGCAGCCTCCGTCAGCGCGCCCGCCAGGATGGAGTTGCCTGCAGCCGCAGGGCGGGCGGCCATGCTGAGCGCTTGGTCGGCGGCAAGGGCAAGCACCGCCATTGGCAGGATTGGGGTGGCCCGCGCGAGGCACCTGGCGCGACGCCGTGGGCATAGTTCCCGAATTTTCCCCGCCAGGGGTGCGGCACCAGACGCAGCGCCGCGACCGCACCCACCAGGCCGCCCAGTGCCTGTGCGACCTGCTCGGGACAAGCAACGACTGGAGCCAGTCGCTTAAGCTTGGCAACTTTGGCACTGCTATCGGGGCCAGCAGGGGCTCACCGTGCGCAGGCAGTGCACGCCCAGGCTGCCCTGGCCGGCGCCTGCAAATGCGATCAGCTGGGAGGCGTTGAAGGAGGCGCTCGCGCCAAACAGCCGGGCTCGCAGCTGGTCGTACAGCACCAGCGTGGTGACCAGCACGGCGAGGCCGGCGACCATGCCGTGCACGCCCAGCGAATTTGACAGCAGGGCCGTCAGCTGCATCTGACAGCAGGGCCGTCAGCTGCAGTGCAAGTGCCGGTGACTTGGGCATTGGTTGCTATTTGCCAGCGGGGCTGCTGTTTTGGTCGGGTGAAAGAGCTGCCGACCTCCTCATTTAGGCTCGAGAGGAAGACCCAGGCCCCTGCGCAAGCCTCACAACTTGTTAAGACACATCTGGAGTGGCACTGCATGCATTGGAAACCGCCTGGCTGGCCGAGGTCATGTGAGGATCGCAGCGACACAGACCGAAACATGACTGTCTGAAGTCTTACCGAGCGCGCTCGCGTCGCGCAGCGCGAGGCTGAGAGGCGAGCTCTCCGTCGCGTTTGCAATCGGCGGTTTTCGCGGTTTGCTCTCCTTCCTGCGCTCCACCATGATTTTGACACTAGTTCAAATCTCCTATCAATCGGCCGCGCTGTATTGATCGTCTGCCAACCACTTGATGTATCAATGCCTGGATGTCGATGCGCGATCGCTTGTGCGATGCTTCCACGATCAGGATGAGTTGTGTGCCACGATCACAACACCGCAGCACTGGCACGAGAGAAATGGAGTGTCGCGCGGGGTTGACGTCTTGAAAAGGTAACAACCTGGACGGCTTGCCATTCTGCTGTCGAGGCCACCTGATGAGCCGCGCCTTACGAATGACGATGGCTAGCTGTCCGCGCTGAGGTGGGCTAGCCATTCGCGCCACCAGACTTGAGCCCATCGGGCCACCGGCAAGATGGTGCTTGCCCTGCCCGCCGGCCGGCGCGGCGTGCTGGCACCCATTGGCGGCAGGATGGCCCCTGGACCCGCGCAAAGCCTGCGTGCTAGCGCCTCCTGCTCGCGCCGCGCCCTGCCCATCGCTGGCGCGGGCGCCCCATCACTGTGCCGCAGTCGCGCGCCGTTTGCACGCAAGAGGTGCGTGCGACTCGCAGCGCTCGACTGGAGGATGCTTCAGCTTGGGAGCCTGCTGCTGACTGCAGCTGACGTCCGATTGTGCCAACAGCATTGGTAGCTCGGGGCAGGCATCCGTCCTGCAGTGAGAGCCGTTGCTGCTTCAGCCGCCTGCCCGCGGCGCCCTCACAGCAAAGCCAACCTAGCCGCCGCTGCAGAACCCCACTGCTGCTGCAGGCTGTCGCTGGCCAGGTCCTCGTCGCCGGGCGAGCAGGTCACCGCCGGCAGCGCCATCTCCACGACCGACATCGATGAGCAGGCGAGCCCCTTCTGGCCACTGGCTACCTCTCTGCCAGCCGCGTTGAATGGCGTTTCAGCTCGTCGCGTTGCCTCACGCTGCCAGCACGGCACAGGTCTCGGCGGCGCTGGATGCGGGCGCGGACGCCGGCCTGCCCGAAGAGCTGCGGCCGCTGGTGGACGCGCTGGAACAGGCGCGGCAGCGCGTGGCGCGTGTGAGCGACCTGAGGGAGGCGCTCGAGGCCAAGGCGCGGCCCCCGCCCCTGCCAGCAGAGCAACCCAACAGGCCGCAGCAGCCGCTGCGCTCGAGCCCAACCTGCTCAGCCACGATTGCAACAGCACTGTGGGCATGTGATGACCCACGCCCGCCGGCTGCCCCGCCCCGCAGGCGCAGGAGGTGGGCCAGCTGGCCATCAACGCGCGCGAGGCCGAGTCCGAGGCGGCTGAGGTGCTCGCGGTCGCGAGGGGCGAGCTCGCCTCCGCGGAGGGCACGCACGCCCGGCTGAGCGAGGCCGTCGCGGACCTGCGGGCGCGCCTGGCCGCCGCCGCGCCGCCCGCCGACGCCGCGCCGCCGCAGGAGCCGGGCGCGTCCCCGACCGCTGGCCGCTGCCTGGCCGGCGCGCGGCACGCTGAGCGGCGGCGCCGGGGGCGCGCTGCAGGGCCCAAGGCGGTGGAGCTGCAGGCGGAGCTCTCGGCGGCGGCGGCCGCGCTCGCCGAGGAGGCCGACCGCCTGCGCCAGCTGCAGGGCCAGGCACGATCCCTCCCGGGGGCGTCCCGAGCAGCGCCCGCCTTGGAAGGCGCAGCCGCGCCCGCTCAGGCCCCGCTGGACCTGCGCAGGTGGTGGTGCTGGAGGGGCAGCAGCAGCGCGCGGAGGCCAACGCGCTCGCGGCCGAGGACGTGGCGGCGACGGCGATGACGGCCGCGGAGGACGCGGTGCGCGACGAGATGGAGGCGGCCGCGGTGGCCAAGGAGACGGGCAAGGCGCTGCAGCAGGCGCTGGCCGACATCCAGGACCTGGGCGTGTCCTTCGCCAAGGAGAAGGCGCGGCCTGCCTCGCCCCCCCGGGGGGCCTGGAGTGCACCCAGGCGGCTGGGCGCGGCGAGCAGCCGGGCGGCCGGCGTCGCGCTGTCCAGAGACGTCGGCCGTGCCGAGAGCACGGCTCGGTGCGTGCATGCAAGCGGCGCTGTGGGGCGCACCGCCCCACGGGGGGGCTGAGGCTCGTGCGCCGCCGGCGGGGAGCGCAGCGCGAGGGCGAGAACGGCGGCGGCGAGGCGGGCGAGGCGCGGCGCGAGGAGGCGGCCGCCAGCGGTTCCGGCGGCGACGCCAAGAAGACGGCCACCGAGACGGCCAAGGCCAAGGCGGCGGCCGGCAAGGCTGAGGCGCCCAAGAAGGCCAAGGCGCCCGCGGCCGGCCGGTGCGCAGTCCGACCGAGGGGGGCCCTGGGCCAGACCACAGACGCGGCTCATGGGGCGCCGGCTGCGTGGAGGGACAGGAAGACAAGTGTCGTGCAGCGGAGCCGGCAGCCGAGCCACGGCCTGCCCACCTGCCGCAGGGCGCGCGTGACCGGCAGCATGGATGAGGACGCGCCGCGCAGCGCCAAGCGGGGCGCCAAGCCGCCGCTGTGGGCGCGCCCAGTCGTGCTGCGGACGGCCGGCCTCGCGCTCGCGGCCACCCTGGTTGTGCAGCTGCTGCCGGGCGGCCTGCTGGCCGCGACGCCGGCCGGCCTGGGGCTGCAGCGCGCGCTCGCGGCCGCCTCCGCGCTCGCCAACAAGGCGCGTGGCCCCCCCCTGCCGACTGCGCGCCCCTCTCCCTGCGGCCCCGCTGCCACAGTTCTCTTCATTTCGCCCGCGCTGCCGCCGCCCAGGTGCTGCTGCGCGCGGCGGCGCTGGCCGGGCGGCTGCCGTTCCCGGAGGTCCCGCACGGCGAGGAGGGGCTGATCGAGACGCTGTGGCTGCTGCTGACGAGCGTGATCGCCGTCCCGCTCGTCTGCAAGCTGCCGGGCGGCAGCCCCGTCCTCGGCTTCCTGGTGCGGCCCCCCCCTCCCCCGGCCACCCCAGGCCAGGCACGCAGCGACTGCGGGCAGCACCCTGCCGCTGGCACGCGGCTGCTGAACGGGCGCTCCCGCCGTGCCTCGCAGGCCGGCGGCGCCATGATCGGCCCCTACGCGCTCGGCATCATCCAGGACGTGGAGGGCGTGCGCCACCTGGCGGAGCTCGGCGTCGTCTTCCTGCTCTTCAACATCGGGCTGGAGCTGTCGCTCGAGCGCCTGCGCAGCATGCAGAAGTATGTCTTCGGCATGGGCACCGCGCAGGCGCGTCCGCGCCCTCCTCTGCAGGGGGGCCAGCTCTGCTGCCGGCCCGCTCGCCTCGCCTCCGCGCCAAGGCTGCTCTCCGGTCGAGTTTCAATTTCCCGCCAAAATTCAAATTTTTGGCGCCAAAAACGCGCGCAGGTCGTCACGACGCTGGCGGCGGTCGCGTACGTCGCGATGGCCGTCACGGGCGCGGGCGGGCCGGCCGCGGTCGTGCTGGGCGGCGGCCTCGCGCTCTCCTCGACGGCGGTGGCCATGCAGGTGCTGCAGGACCGCGCGGAGACGGGCTCCCGCCACGGCCGCGCCGCGTTCGCGGTGCTGCTGCTGCAGGCGAGGCCGCGCCTCCCGGGCACCGCCGACGGGGGAGGGTGGGGGCCTCCCCTCGTCGCACGCGCTGACCCCCTCCTCCGCGACGACAGGACCTGGCGGTCGTCGTCCTGCTCATGCTCATCCCGCTGCTCGCACCCGCCGAGAACGGCAGCGACGCCGCCGGCTTTGGGCGCATCGCCAAGGCGCTTGGGCTGGCCGCCGTCAAGGCACGCTGCCGCCTCCCGGGCCTGCGCCCGGCCGAGTCCCTGCGGCGCGCCTGACGGCCGCCGCTCTCCCCTCCCCTCCCACGCAGGCCGTCTCGTGCATCGTCGGCATCATCCTGACCGGCCGCACGGTGCTGCGCCCGCTGTACCGCCGCATCGCGGACCTCGACAATGCGGCCATCTTCAGCGCGACCACGCTGCTCGTCGTGCTCGGCACCAGCATGGTCACGCAGTTCGCGGGCCTCTCGCTCGCGCTCGGCGCCTTCCTGGCGAGCCGCCTTCTCCCCCCTTGGAATCAAGAGGACTCCCATGGCCCGGCCGGGCGCCTGACGGCCGCCGTCGCTCTGCAGGCGGGCCTGCTGCTGGCGGAGACCGAGTTCGTGATGCAGGTGGAGAGCGACATCGCGCCGTTCAAGGACCTGCTGATGGGCCTCTTCTTCATGACGGTCGGCATGGAGATCTCGGTCGCCCTCTTCATCCAGCGCTTCCGCCTCGTCGTGGCCGCGCTCGCGCTGCTGCTGGTCGGCAAGGCGTGCCCCGCTTGCCTGGCCGCTTGGCCGCACCGATTCGCCTGCCTGCAGCCGCCGCCGACGCGGGGTGCGGCGGCCGCAGGTCGCGCTCATGGTCGTCGTCGGGCAGGCTTTCGGCCTCTCGCGCGTGCAGTCCGCGCGCGCGGGCCTGCTGCTGGCGGCCGGCGGAGAGTTTGCGTTCGTCGCCTTGTGCGCCCCCTCCCACTCACTGCCGGGCCCGCCGGCCGGAGCGGGGACCTGAGCGGCGGCCCGCTCGCGCCGCAGCGGCGAGGCGGTGCACTACCGCATCCTGCCAGCTGAGATGGTCCGCTTCCTGTTCGTCGTCGTCGCGCTGAGCATGGCGCTCACGCCCTTCCTGGCCGACTTTGGGCAGCGCCTGTCCAAGATGTTCGAGCGCGGCGACATGAAGGCGCGTCCGCGGTCTACTCTGAGCCCCGTGCCCGTGGCCTTGCATGGGCTTGCGCGGCTGAGCGGGGTGCGTGCGGCGCCGCGCAGCTGCTGCAGCCGAACGAGAAGGAGACGGGCGAGCTGCGCGACCACGTGATCATCGCCGGTTTCGGGCGCGTGGGCCAGATCATCGCGCAGCTGCTGTCCGAGCGCCTCATCCCCTTTGTCGCGCTCGACGTGCGCGCCGACCGCGTACAGGCGCGCCCCCCGCCCCGCTCTTGGAGTTCGAATTCACGCGCGCGGCGGCCGCCGAGCGCCTTGCCGCCGCCGCGCGCAGGTCGGCAAGGACGCAGACCTGCCGGTCTACTTTGGCGACGCCGGCAGCTCCGCCATCCTGCACTCGGTCGGCGCGGCGCACGCGCTGTGCGCGGTGATCACGCTCGACACGCCGGGCGCCAACTACCGCTCCGTCTGGGCGCTGCACAAGCACTTCCCGCACGTCAAGATCTACGTGCGCGCGCACGACGTGACGCACGGCATCACGCTCGAAAAGGCGCGCTCGGCTGCCCCCGGCTGCGGCCGTTCGCAGGCGCTCGTCTCCCAGGGAGTGCAGCAGGCGTGCCGCCGCAGCTGTCTGCAAGGCTGCCTGACCCGGTGGGCTGTGGGCGACGTGCAGGCGGGCGCGACGGCGGTGGTGCCAGAGACGCTGGAGCCGAGCCTGCAGCTGGCCAGCGCGGTGCTGAGCCAGCTGAACATGCCGTCGGACGAGGTCGCGCAGGCGATCCAGAGCTTCCGCAAGAACCACGTCTCCGAGCTGCAGGCTTGGCCTCCTTCCTGCTGCCTGTCTGTCGGACCCAGTGCTGGTCGATTGGCAAGTAGCACTGACAAGGGTGGTGATGTGCCACGGCTAGGTGCTGTGCCGCACGAGCGGGTCGACGCTGGGCTACGGCTTCCCGACGGTCGACGACGACGAGGAGGATCTTGACGGCGAGATGCCCGCCTTCACGGAAGCAGTGCCGTGAGTGCAGCCTTCCGGCATCGCATGGCGCCGTGGCATGGACGTGCGTCCCGGCGCTTCGTCCCGACCCGTTTGTGCTAGGCTTAGAGTGAATGTCGCAGCAGCTGACCAGGTCGCTGTTCCCACGGCCCGGCGTCCCGCAGCGTCGATGGGTGCCATGTTGACATGCGCTGTGGCATGCGGCCCCACCCGATCCTCTCTTTCCGCTGTTTTCCACCCGTGCTGCCCGCCGCCTCGCGCAGCACGCCACTGTAAATCGAACTTGAGGCGGGTTGCGCATCCTGGGCTGGACGGTGCGGCCGCAGCCTGGCAGTCCAGTTCCGGCCTCAGGACCTTTAACCATTGCACGTAACGAGTTGTGGCAAGCCGACGCCTTGAGACGTAGCTGTGACACAGAAGGTCAGGCGGTGGGATGCTGTTTGACGCCTGAGCCGGGCGGCGGCGAGACTCGCCACTCATGCGGGGCTTCGGCCGGCTGGCGCCCGGCGCGCCCGGCGTGCGTGGTCGCTCGCTGGCGCAGCCCATCGCTCGGCATGTGCGCCCGCAGCAGCCGCGGCCCGGCAGGGCGGCGCTGCAGTGCCGAGCCGAGCAGCAGGACGACCTCTCCGCCCGGACGCGCACCGCGCGCGAGCGGCTGGAGGCCAACCCAGCGTACCAGCGCCTGAAGCGGTCGTCGTGGAAGGACCAGTACACACCATCAGGCGCGCACCCGCCCCGCTCGGCAGCGGCCGAGCACTCGGCGCCTGTACTGCATTGCGCCAGGCCGCGCAAATACCGCCGGCAGGCCGGCGCCGTCCTTGCTGGCGAGTGGGCGCTCGATGTGAGATCTGCCGGTCGCATCCATCGCACGTGTGTCACTCGCGGCCCCGTGCCTGAGCCGGTGCGGGCTTCTGCCGACCGCAGATGCGGGCAAGGACCCGGGTCCCCTGCCCAAGCACCTGCTGGAGAACGGCGGCGACGGATCGGAGCGCATATGGACGGGTGCTCCGGACCCGCGGCAAGCGGAGCGCTCGCGGCCGCCGGTGGGGCACAGCGCCCCCCGTTCGATGCCCGCACATGTGCCTTGCGTTCCCGGCACCTGCGACTTGCCTGACGGTCCCGGCCCCCCGCCTGCCGCAGAGCAATGGCCTGCACCCGCCCTCCACCTCCGGCCGGCCGCCCCTGAACGGCAAGCCGGCCGCCGAGGCGGAGCGGCCGGACGGGGCGGCGGGCAAGCCGCCAGGGCTGGCCAGCGTGGCCGGCGGCAGCGACGGCGGCAGCGGCGGCCGGCGGCTGCGGCAGCAGCGCGCCAGCCCGGCCGTGCGCACGACGCGCGTGCGCTTCTGGGTGCAGTTCCACGCGCAGTTCGGCCAGCGTATGCGCCTGGTCGGCTCGCACCAGGGGCTCGGTGCGCCCCCCTCGGCCCCCTTCCTCCCCAGGCTGTCTGTCCGGAGGCTGCCGCCGCAAGCGCGCACTCCCGGGCGCAGCCGCAGCAGCGCCGGCAGGTCCCCGGAAGCTGGCGCCCCTCGAGGGCGCGGCTGCGGGGCTGCTCCGCGCCGAGCCGAGCCCTGCCTCTGCCCCGCCCTGCGCGCAGGCGAGTGGGTGCTGTCGGACGGGGTGGAGCTGCAGTGGTCGCCGAACGACATGTGGAACGCGACGGTCGAGCTGCCGGCCGGCGCGATCGTCGAGTACAAGTACGTGCTGCTGGAGAGCGACGGCATGCGCTCCATCGCCTGGCAGCGCGGCAACAACAGCGTGCTCGCGGTCGGCCACAAGGATGACGACGTCGAGGTGTACGACTCGTGGGAGGCGTCGCCGGCCTCCTCTGTCGTCGCGGGCGGCACCACCACCACGCGCGAGGGCCGCCTGCTGGCCTGGGCCTCCGAGATCGAGTCCCTCTTCGCCTCCCAGGTCCGCACCCGCGCCTGCTTTGCAGGGGCGGCCGCCGCCAGCCCCTGGCCAGGGGGCGACGCTTAGGCCTGTGCACGCGCCTGCCGTCCGCAGCGGAGCGAGCTGCGCAAGTCGCGCATGGAGCTGGCGACCGCGCAGGAGGAGGCGCGTGCGGCGCGCGAGGAGAGCCGCCGCTTCCGCGCGGAGCTGCGCGCGTCCGAGACAGAACGCGTCAAGGCACCCTCCCCGCCTCGCTGACGGCCCTTGCTGACCGCCCACCCCGCGGCCGCAGCATCCGATTGCTGCTGCCGCCGCTGTCGGCTGCATGCCGCGCGCCCAGCCCCCAGCGTCCCCTCCCGGCATCGCATGGCGCCCGGACCGAGCCCAGCCGGCGCCCGCCGCCCGCAGGCGGAGATGAAGGTCAAGGAGCTGAGCGTGGCGAACCGCATGCTGCGCACGCAGCTGGCCGACACGACGCTCTCCTTCCGCAACGCGCTCGAGACGACGCACCGCTTCCTGGTCGAGGGTGCGCCGCTGGCGACAGATTGCGGGGAGGGGGGGCGATTCCGCTTGCCGGCGGCAGCAGGCAGGGGGTGGGGCGCCTTGCTTTGGTCCCCACAGGGACTCCAGCCGGGCGTGCGCCTGCCAGAGCGACCGAGTGCTGCTCCGCGGCCGCCCATGCGCCGACTCAGCGCGTGCGCCCCCGGCCTGCAGCGGAGCAGGCGATGCTGTCGCAGAAGCAGGGCCGGCAGCCGCCGCCCGTGACGCCGCTGCAGCCGCCGGCGGCCGGCCAGGGCGCCACCAGCAGCGGCAGCAGCTACGTGGAGCACGTGCGCGGCGCAGACAGCCAGAGCCCGCTCGGCAACAACATCGCCAACGGGGCCGGCCGCTTCCAGACGGCCTCCGCCAGGCGCGCCCCGCGCCGCTTTTCGCATGCCCCCGGAGAAGCCGGCCGCCCGTTCGGGAGGCGCAACGCTGTTGTTATGGGGCGGGCGGGTTGGGTCTGCACATCAAGAAGAAAGGCGCCGAAACCCGGCCCCCATGTCGCGCGCAGCAACGGAGCCGGCGGCGGCGGCGGCAACGAGGAGGAGGCCGACTATGCGGCCGAGTGGGATGGCGGAGAGCCGTCGTTCCAGGAGGCGGACGCGGGGCGGCACGGGCGGGCCCGGAAAACGTACACCGCCGCGGTCGCGGGCAGGCGGCCCGCAGCCAGCCGGCTGCGGACGCTGTGACCTGTTGCGGCGGCGACGGACGCGCCGGAGGGAGGCCGAGGCGGCGGCCGGGAAGCCGCTGCCCGGCGGAGGAGGCCGGCCGCCGCGCGCGCTGGCGCCAGTTTTCCAACCGGGGCGCGGCCGCGGCGGCGGCCTCGGCGTTTGCCCCCTTTTTTGGTGTTTCGCTGCTAGACCGTTGCGTCGCAGGCGCTGCTGCTGCTTGCTTCAGTAGGAACTTGGGCTGTGTGCGATTGTCGGCTGCGTCGGGGAGAGGCTGCGCGAACAGCAGGGCGGGCGCGAGCCTGTGCGGCCGTGGAAGCGAACCAACAAGAGGCCCGCCCCGGCGAGCCTGCTGCCGCCGCCGGGCTGCGGTGCGCCGTGCGTGCGGGGGATTCCCGTTTGTGTGTGCGTTCGCGAGCGCTTGTGAGCGTGGGTCGAGGCGGTTGCAGAACACGACAGGCCAATTGCAAGGCCAGCTGTCCGCACGCTGTGGCACCAGCAACAGGGACGAGCAGGGCCCAGCCGCTCCCGAAAGCACGGGCGCGCGGCAGACCCGTCCCGCCGCCGAACGGCCGCTCGCGACGGCAGTGCGGGCAGCACTCCTCTCCGCACGAGCAGCCATCGTCCGGCGCCCGACGACACGCGTCTCTCCTCGACGCAGACCAGACCCACGACAGCAGCAGTGGACTTTGGACCGGGCGGCTGCTGCTGCGGCCGCCGCTGAGAACGACAACGGGTTTGGCCAGCCGAGGTCGGGGGGCTGGCCGCCGCGGCAGCAGGCAAGGCACGCGGGCCAGCGCGGCGCTCCACGCCGGGCTTCACTTCTCGCTCAGGTACTTGCGCTCCAGCCAGTCCTTGATGATGATGGTCACGATGGCCATCAGGCTGAGCAGCACGGCCGCCGAAAAGGCGCCCTCCGTGTTGTACTCCTTGTAGGCTGACTCGACGAACAGCGTGAGCGTCTGCGTGCGCCCGATGATGTTTCCGCTGATCACGCTGATCGCGCCAAACTCGCCGATCGCCCGCTGCAGAAACGGGGGGGGCCAGGCGGGCGTCAGTGGCATGGGCATGGCGTGCCTGGGCCGCAGGCCACAGGGCAGGCTCATGGGAAGCAAAGTGCGGCCCAAGCGGGAGCTTCCAGCACAGGCGCCGACACCGCAGCACAGCCGGAGCCCAGCAGGCGGGGAGAGCCGGCTTTGCACGGCAGCTCGGGGGCCTCGCAAGCGCAGCGCAGCCCGTGGCGGAGAGGAGGCGGTGGCGGGGGACGCGCCGCGTTGGTCAGCAGGATGCCGTACAGCAGCCCCCAGCGGATGTTGGGCAGCGTCACGTTCCAGAAGACCTCTCGGCTGGAGGCGCCCAGCGTGAGCGCCGCCTCCTCCTCCGCCATGTCCATCGCCTCGAGCACTGGGATGAGCTCTCGCACGACGAACGGCATCGTCACAAACAGCGTCGCGATCGCCATGCCTGCACGCTCAGCAGCGGTGGCCCGAGTCGGCGGCAGGCAGGAGGACGCGGCGCAGACGCGTGTGCTCATGCTAGGCAGTCGGTGCAGCCGCAGCCGGGCGGCATGCCAAGCTCCTCAGTCGTCTGGCTGTGGCTGTGCAGCGAGAGAGGGCCGTGCAGCCTGCACGGCTGAGCTGCTGTCTGCGGCAGCCGGGCAGGCCGCGCACCCGGGAAGGCAAAGACGATGTTGAAGTTGGTCGCCCGCAGCAGCGGCGCAAACCAGCCCTCCCGCCCGTACAGCAGCACCAGCATCAGGCCTGCAGGAGGCACGCCGCTGTCAGCCGGCCGCCGCCCGCAGCAGCCCCGCCTGCCGGTGTGCCCGGGGCGAGGGGGGCGGACCGGTGACGACCGGCGAGATGGAGAACGGCAGGTCGAGCATCGCGACCATCAGCGTCTTGCCCGGGAACTCGCTGCGCGTGATGTTGATGGCAGCGACGATGCCGACGACCGTGTTTATGGGCACCGCCACCGCCGCCAGCAGCAGCGTCAGCTTGAGCTGCGCGCCCGCCGCACCCCACGCTCAGCCGCAGCACGCCTCTCAAACGAGGAGCTGGCGCTGCAAGTGCTGCAGCGACGGCAGCCGCACCGCGTGCAGGAAGTCTGGATCGGTGAGGTGATACAGGAACGGGCCGATGCCGTTCTTGAAAGCCTGCGGTGGGAGGCAAAAGGCGGCGGCGTCAGGGAGCCGCGGGTAGGGCCACGAGGAGGCTGGCAGGCCAGCCGCAGTGGTACCTGGTAGAAGATGTTGACGGCCGGCAGGAAGACGATGATGCCCATGTACAGGAAGGCGATGCCGACCAGCAGCTTCTTGCCCGGCGTGTCCACCTGCCCGCCCGCGGGCCGACATCAAAAAGTGCTCACGCCTTGCACAGTCTTCCCCACAGCAGGAGTTGACGTCATGAGGACCGCACCTCCTCTGACCGCCCGGCCCACTTCTTCTTGCTGCCCCGCTTCGCCAGGCCGCCACCGCCCCCGGCATTGGCGACCTGCAGCTCGCCCCGCCGGGGCACGCGCGGATGCCAGCCACGTTGCCGTGCTGCTCCTCCCTCTAGTGATGCGCGCCGCAGCGCGCCTGCCCGTGTCGGTGCAAGCGGCGCAGGCCATGCATGCCCCGCCTCCAGGACGCCCAGGAAGCCGCCTCTCCGCGGCAACCGTCGTACCACGATTCCGGCATCCCGGTGAAGCCCGGAAGGAGTCGCCCTCCCGGCGCCGCGGCCCAGGCAGCCGGCCATCGGCCTGCCCCTCAGAAAAAAAGCCGGTCACCTCCGCATTCCGCCTAGCACAGCCGGTCACGGCGAGTGCGACTGGTAAGCGATCGACCGGCTGCAGAACGGTTCCAGGCAATGAGCGCTCGTCGACAAGAAATTGCTGGCCCCGGCGCACGTGCGAACAAACCGCGGTAGCGGAAAGCTGCTCCTGCGCCGTATGTGAGAGATAGGCAGCGATCGCGATCCTCGCGCACACGATAAGTTCGTTCCGTGCTCGACTCGCAGTAATCAAACCGAGCAGGCATCGAGGCATCGGTGCATCGGTTGTTCGCACATCGCATCCGGGGCACAACCGCTCGACATGGAGCAGCCGCGGCAGTACTACGTCGCTGTGTCAGAGAGTAGCCTAAGACTGGTGCGGGCCGTCTCCCTCTGCTCGTCAGACATCACCATCAATGAGCGCGAGCGCACTGACGTCCAGGCAACTGCTCGCAGCCGACGCTGGTGGACCTGCTGCTCGCCCTGCTAGCCAACGGCCCGCTGGGTCTGACCGTCTCTTGTGGGCAAGCCTTTTCTCAGCTTGCACTTTCAGCCCTGCCACAGCAGACCAGTGACTGGACGTGTTGTGACTTGCAGCTCGCGCGACTCGCTAAACGAGGTGGTCGGCGGCATCCGCGCCAGCGTGCCACAGGCCGAGGTTGCAGTCCTGGTCAGGCCTGCGCCGCACCAGATGCCCTCACCGTCCGCGGCCCTGGCCACCCGCCAACTGCATGTGCCGCACCCTGCAGCACGCCGACCTGCTGGCAGACGAAGTGCGGGACGCTGTGGCCGCATTTGATGCCCGCCTGCAGCGGCTGCAGCAGCCTGAGCCACCTGCAGGCTCCCCTGGGGCCGGCGGCCGCGAGGAGCAGGGTGCTGAGCCCAGTGCAGGCAGTGCGCCACCAGACATCCTGTCCCAGGTCCTGTACGGAGGGGAGCCGGCAGCGGCGCGTCCTGCACAAGAGCGACCGGTCGAGTCCGATCCCAAAGGTGCGAGCATGGCGGCCGTGCCCCCAAGCAGCAGACCCTGGGAAGTGCCGGCGGCTGAGGCGCTGCTGGGCGCCTGCAGCGCCGGCAGCGCAGGTGCTGGCGCTGACTGACGAACTCTTCCGCCGCCTCGATCCGGGCTTCCTGCCGGCCGGCCCGGAGCTGCTGGTCAACTTTGATCTGCCCGCCCGCAAGGCAGCCCCCAGGCATACTGTGACAAGCCCAAGGCTGCCAGGCCTGGCCGGATGCTAAAGGGCCGCATGGCCGGCCGCAGGAGACGTACGCACGGCAGCTGCAGGCGCTGTCGGCCCGCGGCAGCGGCAGCACAAAGGCAGGCCGGCGGCGGATAGTGGTGTATTTCGTCGCCGGCGGCCAGATCCCGGCCTTCCGCGCGCTCGAGGGCTGGGCGGGCGGCCCCATCGCGGTCATGCCCGTGCACGCGGGCGACATCCTGCAGCCGGCCCGCGCCTGACGACCGGCCGCCCTGCGAGTGGTGCCACGTGCGGCGGGGAAGGGTGCATGCCTGCGTGGCACCGGAGCAGTGCGAGCAGCCGTGTCTCTGCTCCTCAGCTGTCCGCGTGCGAGTGCCAGGAGCGACTGCACCGCCACCGGCAGGCGCGGTCTGGCTCTGTGCACGCCGGTGGCTGCCTCTGAACGCAGCCTCTCTGTAACAGCGCCTCTCTGTGACCGCACTGCACTGCCACCCGAGCCAGCCGCGCTAGGGCCATTCGACTCCAGGCTCCTCCAGCCAGCAGCCGTTGCAGGTGCCCAGGAAGAGGCGGTCCGGCAGGAAGCCCGCCCGGCCGCCCGCCTGCCAGCCGACCTCCCCAACCAGCAGCAGGCCGCGCAGCATGGTCGGCGGCACCGGCGGCTCTGGCGACGCTCCGACGGCCTGCAGAGCGGAGCAGCTGCCGCTTGGCTGATACTCCCCCTTTTCATCAAGCCGCCAATGCTGACTCGGAGGCGCATGGCAGGCAGACACCGGAGCAGTCTCTGAATGATCCATGCGGCGGAAGGAAGGGGAGGCCCCCTGCCTGCTGCAGGTCCAGCGAGGCCATGGCCAGGCTGAAGCCCTCGGGCGCGAGCTCCGTGCCGGCAAAGCCGCCGGCGGTGCGGCTGGCGGCCTCGTCGGGCGGCAGCGCCTGCGGCTGCGGGATGCCGACGAACCAGCGCAGGCGGCCGCCGTCTGACGCCTCCAGGGCGGCCAGCGTCGAGGTCAGCGTGGAGGGGCCGGCGCCCTGCAGGGGGGCGCACAGGCGGCACCGCTCAAGCAGGGGGAGTGGGTGCGCTGATGCAGGCGCTGTGGGTCAGAGGGGGGGCCAGCGACAGCAGCAGCGGGCGGCCTTGGTGCCCTCGCAAGCCGCTGGCATGCGCCTGCCGCTCTGGAAGGCACGGCCCTGCTGTCAGTCTGATAGAGAGCGGGCACCCTGGCACCTGCGAGCACGCCTCGGCCAGCGCGTCCTGCGCCATCGTGCCGGCCACCCGCGAAAGGAAGGGCAGGAACGCGTCCCGCGCCGCCGCCGCCGCCATGCCCGCGCCCGGCAGCTCCGCCGCAGGCGCAGCGCCGGCCAGCGCGCGCTCCAGCAGGCGCTGCTGCCGCTCAGTGTGGCGCACGAGCGAAAGGAACCAGTCTGCGGGCGGCGCGGCCGCAGCTCAGCCAGGCGCCTCCGTCAGAAGAGGCTGGCCGCGCACGCGTGCAGGCCACTGTGCTCTGCTCGGAACCCAGCAAAGCGCGAATGCTGGCTCCTGGCAGGGGGCGTGCCTTTCAGCTGCGCGCCCAGCTGCTCCTCGCTGTCGCTGCCGTCGCTGGCGTCGCTCTCCCGCGGCCGCTGCTTGCTGACCTTGAGGAAGAGGCGCCGCCGGCCGGCCGGCTCCGCCTGCTCCGGCTCCTGCGCGAGCCACCGGCTGGCTCGCCTGACGAGCTCCAGCCGATCCCTTTCCCCGCAGTGTCCTGCCCCAAGAAGAGTGCCCTTAGAGGGGGACACAGGCCGGCAGTGAGGCACCTCCGCCGAAGCAGAGCCGGCCGGTGGCGCGGTCGCCCCCCCAGCCGGCGCCTCCTCCGGCGGCGGCCGCTCCAGCGCCGCCTGGTTGTGCCGCCGCAGCTCGGCCAGCAGGGGAGCCATCGGCAGCGCGCGCACCCGCGGCTGCGCCGGCATGTGCGGCTGCCGCAGCAGGCGGAAGCCTGCATCATGCCACAGGGACGCCGCCACCCTTCAGTCCTCCTGTGTTGCATGGCTTTCACCGCGCAATCCTGCTGGGTCGCCTCTGCGACATTCGGAAGCTGCCACCTCGCCAAGCAGGCCACTTCAGGCAGCAGGCTCCGCCGCGCACCGAGCGGGCAGCTGAGCAGCAGCCGATCCGCCGCGCCGCCTGCGGCGGCCGCAGCCGCGGTCGCCACCGTCACCGCGCCCGCCGCCAGCACGCCCAGCGGCTGCAGCGCGGGAGCGCCGCCGCCGCCGCCGTTTGGCTGCCCGACGCCCATCTCCTGCAACAGCTCCCGGACCTCCGGCGGCTGCTCGCTCTCGCGCGCCGACTCGGCCGTGTCGATCGGCGGCTCCGGGGCTGCGGCCGGCAGCGGGGCAGCCACTGAAGCACGACCCCTGCTGTGTGGGGCTGCAGGCACGCGGCCGCCGGGCATGCGGGGTGCCACTGAGCACCCACAGCCGCTGAGCGGGGCGTGCGCTGCACGGCTTGCGCCAGACAGGCTGTGCTGACGGCGTCAGGGGAAAGGAGGCTGGCCTGCGCCGCCAATGGCCCATGTGGCAGCCGCGCTCCGCAGCCGCGCGGCCGCAGCCTGCCGGGCCGCCGCCCGCCGGCCGAGCAGCGCCTGCCGGTGGCACTGCCGCGCGACGCCCTGCAGGCAGGTAGGGGTTTCGGGACAGGGATGGGCAGGCTCCGCTGAGCAGGCAACCAGGCTGGTCAAGCCAGACTGTGGGGCAGGACAGGCAGGCAGCACGCAGCGGGCACCCTCGGCAGCCTGCCGCCGCGGCAGGCGGAGGCTCGCCCAGGCGGCCAGCAGCTCGCGGCGCGACAGCCAGCAGGGCTGGAAGGCGACAAAGCCGAGCGGCGACGGCAGCAGCAGCCGCACGCCCGGCAGCGTGAAGACTGGCAGGGCGCCGCCGCGGGCCAGGCGGGCGCGCCCCCGCGGCCGCGCGTCCCACAGCACCTGCAGCCGCGCGGCGCTGAGCGCCCGACGTGCCGGGAGCCCCTCTCCCTGCAGCCACGAGGGCCTGGCGGCGCCGAGCAGGGCTGCTGGTGCCCAGCCGGCGCGGCGCGAGTGGGCCCTGTGGCTTGCAGTGCCCCGGGCGGGGCGCGCCTCGTCCGGCTCCGGGCACAGCGTCAGCCCCCGGCGGCACCGCATGCGCAGCAGCTCCAGCACGCTCGCCAGCGGGACCTCCACCGCCCAGCGGGCGGGCCTCGCGGGCAGGCCCAGCTGCTGGCCCAGCTCCTCCATCGTGGTCGCCTGATCGAGCGACAGCGGCGGCGGATCCTGCTTGCCTGCACGCCCGCAGCAGCCCACTCGGCCCGCAGCAGCTGTGCCGCGGCAGCCGATCCCGCCAGGGGCTGGCACAGGGAGCAGGAGAAGGCTGCCACAAACTGACAGCCCTTCCTACATCTGGCGGGCATGCTGCTCACACTCGCCTCAGGTGCAGCCACAAGGGGAGGCGCACGCCAGGGCGGCCGCGGCAGCCAGGCGTGCTCGCGCAGGCGGTGGCAGCGCCAGTGCGGCAGGCACTGCGCCGCCTCCTCAAGCAGCCAGGTGAACAGCGAGCGCGGGCGGCGCCAGTCCCTGCTGCCGCGCCCCGCCCGGGCGAGTGCCGCGACGGCCGCCTCGTCCGCGTCCAGGCCTTGGGCGGGCGGCGGCGCGGCGGCGGCCTGCTGCCGGCGCGAGGGGAAGCCGCGCCGGCGGGCGGCGGAGGCGGCGGCGCGGCGGGAGGCCCAGAACACGTGCTTGCCGTACTGTGCAGGCATCCGAAAGCGAATTCAGGTGTTGCACGGCAACTGCACTGGCAGCGGTCGGACTGTGCAGATTGCAGGCTCGGCGGTTATGGTGTGGGCGTGGCACCAGAAGCGAGCCGGGGCCCCAGACGCGGTTCCAGGTGGCCGGCGGGATGCGGCTGCCGGCGATGAAGGAGACGAGGAGCTCTGAGAAGAGCGGCCCCTTGCGGGTGACGAGGAAGGCGCTGCCCAGTGAAAGCAGAGGCAGCACGCCAGGCGCACTGCCTTCCGGGAAATTGGGGTGGTGCGCAAAGACGTCGGGCGGGTCCACGCCCAGCACGGTAGCACGCTTGTGGACGGCCACGGAGACACCATCCTCGCCATCCTCGGTGTCTGCATCCACCGCCGCGGGACGTACCGCTCAAGCCCTCTGTGTCGCTGGTGGCCATTGTCAGTGGCGGCCAAAGCAGGCGGAAAGGTGTTCTCACCCTCGGTCACCAGCTGCTGCACCGGCCTTTCGGCGATGGGGATCCAGGCAGCATCGCATGCACATGTGCATGCTCGTTCCGCCGCCACTGCCCGCTCGGTAGCATCCAAAGCATGCCGCTGACAGCTTCGTGCTATCGGCGCCGCACTATCTAAACGGAACTCCACCAGCGGCACGCTTGCCGGAAGGGGAAGGGATGCGAGAAGTGATGCCGGCAGTCTCGCCGACACGAACGCGGGCGCAGCGTCGCGGCCTCTTCGCAGCATGGCCCAAGAGGAGACAGACCTTTACCCGCGATTCAGTAGAGATTAGTCTTCGGGCCCTCTTGCGCTCAAGGCTCAAGGCGCAAGGCGATTCAGCCGGCGCGCACCGCCACTATTCAAAAGTTTTCGCCAATCTCAGAGCCGTTCCTGCAGCCCAAGGTCCTCCTTCGTTGGGTGTGCTTCGGTGGAAGTGAGGAGGCTGACGGGCAGCGCAGCATCGCCTCCCAGGGGACACTCTGACCTTGCCGAGAATTGGCATTCGTGCCCAGACAAGGCCGCCTGGCGTAGGGGGGAGGACGCGATGGCGGCGTCGTCCAGCGTGGCGCTGAGCCGCCTGGCGCAGGAGCGGAAGAACTGGCGGAAGGACCATCCCTTTGGATTCGTCGCCAAGCCCGAGACCAAGCCAGATGGTGCGCCGTCGGGGCTGTTTCGCGGGCGCTGCGCTGGAGCGGTACCCCAGGAATTGGTAGCATGGCGCTGACGGCATCCCTGGTGCTGCAGGCAGCGTGAACTTCTTCCTCTGGAAGGCGCTGCTTTGTCCCAGTCCTGCTGCCTCGCTCAACCCCTGCCCACCTGCTCCCCCGGCTTGGCTAACATAACTTGCACATGCTGCTGCAGTGCATGGTGCCGGGGAAGAAAAACACGGACTGGGAGGGAGGTGCGCATCGCACTCCTGGGCGATCAGCAACAGCATGACCTCGCAGTACGGCACCGAGACGAGTGCCTGCTGCTGGTGCAGGTCATTACCCGGTAGAGATTGAGTTCAGCGAGAATTACCCAACGACGCCGCCAATAGTGCGGCTGCCGAAAGGCTTTTTCCATCCGAACGTGTACGGCAGCGGCCGCGTCTGCCTGTCCATCATCAACGAGGGCGGCACCTGGAAGCCTAGCATCTCGGTCAAAGTGGTCCGATTCCCACTTATGCTGCTGGCCTCCTTGTATTGGGTGAGAAGCAGGAGCGGTTCCAGTAGAGGGGAGTTCCGCTGAAGGCAATGACCGCATCCGTTCACTCGTGAACCTTCCAGGGGTGCTGCATGCGTGCATGAAGGCCGATCCCTCTCTCCCGCTCTTCCCTTCCACTCAACGGCGTCAACGCGCGAGCTTGCTAGCTTGCTGCCCTGTCGGCCTGGCACTGGTGACCCTTCCTCCACTGTGCGGCCCCTGCGCAGATCCTGGAGGGCGTGCAGTCGCTGCTGGACGAGCCCAACAACTCGGACCCGGCGCAGACCGAAGCCTACGAGTCATACCGCTCCAACCGGTCGCAGTACCGCATGTGCGCTTCCCCTCCCTGCTCGGAGCCCCAGCGCCCCCGCAGCCTGGGGAGGCCGCTCAGACGCGCGCTTGGCGCCGCCTGCAGGAGGGTCAAGGCGCAGGCGCGCAAGTACGCGCAGACCGTCCCCTGAGCCCGCCTGCCGCCCTTGTGCTTTTGCCGACAGCCCCTTGACCTGCCGTCCCTTGACAAGAAAGAGAGCTCCACACGGCCGCGGAATGCCGCGCAGCGAGCGCACCCGAGGCCTTTGCCGCCTGAGAGGACAAAGCCCTGGCGGTGGGCTGCCTGCCTCTTGCTCGTGTGTTTGCAGCAGCAGCAGGGATGGCGCTTACATGGGCCTGCCGCGGCGCGAGTTGTCGCACGCGTCACTGTGCAAAAGCACGCGGGCAGGCCAAAGTGTAAGCTGACTCAGCAGTACCGCCAGGGCGCGTGTCAGCCGCTGGCAGCTTGCAACTGCGGATTCTCACGCAGCCTCCATCATCATCTCCTCCTCGTCCGCCTCATCGTCAGTCACATACTCCACATGGAACTCGGGCCAGCTGGCCCACGGGTCAGGCAGCTCCCCCGCCTGCAGCAGCGGCCAGCAGCAGGCGCTTTAGCAGGGCTGCCTTGCTTGCGAACAGCTTGTCGGGGCCGGGCAGGGGCGACCCGCCTGTGTGGCCTGTGTGGCCTCCTGCTCGGTGCACAGGCAGGCCTCCAGGGCGGTCACCAGCGCGTCCCTGCGCACGCCCTGGCCGATAAAGACCAGCTCCTGGCGCCTGTCGCCCACGCCCTCGGCAAAGTCCTTGAGCACCTCCGACTCCTGCCGCCGGCAGCCGCGTCTGAGCAGCCGTCCAGAGTGGCTGCCTGCGGTGGTGCCTGAGAAGAAGAGATGCTCACGTCCACGTCGGGCCAGGCCTCCTTGGGCAGCTCAGCGAACCAGGGCGCCCCCGGGGTCATGCGCAGCACCGCGCCCGCCTGGCTCCACTCGCCGCCGAGCGAGTCGCGGCCGGCCAGCCAGAAGAAGCCCTTGGAGCGCAGCACCTGGGCAGTCTCTGGCCTGTAAGTGTTGGTGGAAGCAGGCATGCTTCTTCGGCTGGGGCGGGGGAGGCGGGGGTGCGCTCACGTTGCCGAACTGGCTCCTGAAGGCCTGCTGCTTGGCAGCCACCTCGATGGGGTCGACCGGCGGCTGCTCGGCGGCCGGCTTCTCCTGCGCGGCATTTCAAGCCTGATCAGCTGCAGCTGCATGTCCTGCATGCGCGGCCCAGAGCACAGCAGGAGCAGGCCGCTGACCGAGCCCGCGTCAGCCATGGCCTCGTCGGCACCCTCGCAGGCGGCGTCTCCATCCTCCGCCTCCTCACCGTCATCCTCGTACTGCACCTCCGGCTGCTGCACCAGGAAGTGCGCGTGCAGAAAGCCCCACAGGCGCTGCGGGTGGAATGGCTTGCGCGCCCTGCGGCGGTTGAAACCTCAATCATCTCAACAACACCGACTGTGGATGGAAGAATAAGGCGCTTGTTGCAGGCAGGCAGGGAGGAGGGACTCGCCGCCAGGCAAAGGAGCCGATGCCGTACTCCTCCGTCTCCGCCACGAGAGGAGCGTCGGCCAGCATCGACTGCAGCCAGCCGGCTGAGCGGGACGCCTTTTCAAAGTCGAACAGCTGGGTGTTCAGGATGCACTTGAGGTCCACTTTAGCTTCAGTGGTCGCGACGATCTTGGCGCCCGGGTTGAGCGTGCGCAGCAGCGCCCGCAGCTCCTGCAGCTGCGCGCCAGAGACCAGGTCCGTCTTGTTGAGCACGATGACGTCGGCAAACTCGATCTGGTCGATCAGCAGGTCGGCGATGTTGCGCTCGTCCCCCTCGTCGCCCTTGGCGTCCTGCTGCTCCTGCGCCGCCGCCGCCGCCGCCGCCGGCAGCGTTAGGGCCCAGGGCAGAGGCAAGCAGGAGTCCTCCTTTGGGCGAGAATGGGCAGGCGCACCTTGACCTTCTGCACGCTGTGGAGGTCGAGGTAAATTTTGGAGGCGTCGACCACGGTCACGCACGTGTCCAGCCGCGCAACGTCCTTCAACGCCATGCCGTCCACAGCCATGGGCATGGTGAATGTCTCCGCCACCTGCATGGGCTCGCTGATACCCGTGGACTCGATCAGGAGGTAGTCGAACGTGTTCTTCGCCGCAAGCTTGCCGACCTCCTCGATCAGGTCTTCGCGCAGCGTGCAGCAGATACATCCGTTTTGCATCTCTACCAGCTTCTCCTCGGCCTGGCAGCGAGGAGCAGGGCATCAGCAGTTGGAGTCATCATGCACTGAACCGAGCTGGGCCGGAGGGCGCTGCGCATCAGAGCACCTGGATGAGGTTGCCACCCTTGATCAGTCCCGCGTCGATGTTGAGCTCTGCCATGTCGTTCACGAGGATGGCACAGCGCAGATTCTCTTTGTTCTGCAGGACGTGCCGAAGCAGGGTCGTCTTGCCTACAACGAGATACAGCATGCAGGTCAGCAAGGTCGCTCAGGGACGCCCAGCGGGCTATCAGGCTGGACAGCAGGCGCACCTGCCCCCAGGAAGCCGGACAGCAGCGTCACAGGCAGCCTCTTTGGCGCGGTCACCCTGCCGCCCGGCGACGCGGCCGCCTGACTACGCGTGAGGACGCCCATCCTGCACCCATCGCCCCCGCGCCCATCAGCGCTTCGCTTGCATGCGACTCTACGTGCCACATCGGAAGACTCGGAAAAGCATAGGCCGGCGCGCTGGCGAGTGCCTCCCGCGCTCGTCAAGTCGCGGCAAAGCGCTGCTGCTGCGGCAAAGTGCTCGCGCCGGCGCGCCGGCTCTGCGTCGCGACCCGGGGCGGTGCAGCCCGACAGAGGCACGATTCTTGAGCCTTATCGGTGCAAAGCACTCGCGTACGCTGGCTCTATGTGCGGCAGGGGGAAGGCAGCGCAGCGAGGAGCGCGGCCCAGCGGCAGGAGGCGGCCGCGCCGTCTTCGACGGGCACGGATAAGATACACAAGCCTTCCTATGACTCGCAAATCCCCTCTCCTGGGGCGCGGCAAGTTCTACCGAGCCGCGCGACGAAACGGCGCCGGGCACAGAGGTGCGCGAGCTTCGATGCGAGCCGCGGTGCAGCCGCAAACGGCACGCGCCGCCACCCGGGAGAGTCCGGTCGCAGGCACAGGGAGAGCGAGGAACAGAGCGCGCCTTGATCGGAATGATCGGAACGGTCGCCGGCGTGAGAACAGATGAACCGAATTCAAAGTTCGGTGTTGCTACAAGTTTTAGCTACTCCTGCCTGCGAGATGGGAAAGGGCTCGTTAGGGTTGTGCCGTTAGAAGGGCTGGCTGTTGCGGACATGAGCTCCGCTGTGGGGCAGCAACGCAGAGTCAAAGGCACAGCCGGGCCGCACCTTGGCCTGCTGCTTCGTTGCCGCGCATGCGGCTTGGCCCGCTTGGTGCTGCTGCTCCTGGCAGCGGCCCCCTGCTGCTCCACCACGCAGCGGAACTCTACTGGTTGCCTCAAGTTCCATGGCGACCGAGGGCGCTTGCCAGCTACACTTGGTGGCTCACAGGCTACTCATGCCCGCACTGCACGTGCCCGGGGGGCAGTCCAAGGTTTCCAGGGGGTAGCCGTTTCCAGACCACACGTACAGGGAGCGGGGATGGATGCCTGACGGCGAGCTCACACACAACAGGTGCATGTGGCGGCTGCTGCGAAGAGAGATGAGTTCCACAAGGAGTGTTTACACAAAGGCTCCTGTGGCTACCAGTCGATGACCTGCTGCACATGGCAGAGTATCGGATCGTCTCAAATTGCCCCTGACACAAACAATCAAAGCTGCACGAACAATACGGCATCGAGGCCAACAGTGTTCTTGTTGAGTGTGGCTGTGTCTCCTATTACGATATTGTCCTAGTAGGTGCGTAGCACAGCACAGCTTCCTGGCTATAACCAGAGTAGTACTGGGTATGTGTATATTATTTTCTGCTACGGCCCCATGCGGGAGGAAAGCGCTGGCTAAAGAGACAAATGGTATGAGATACAGGCAGCAGCCGCTCAGAGGACGCCGCCCTTGGCGACCTCCTGCAGGACCAGAGCGAGGAAGCCCAGCATCGCGACGCGGCCGTTCCACAGCTCGGCCTTGCTGGAGAAGATGCCGTTCTCCGCCTTCTCGGGGGACAGGTTCTTCAGGATCGGCACCTGCATTTTGGTAGGTACAGTCTCAGCAATGCCGAGGAATGTCAGGTGAGGGCCCAAACGAAGGAGTGGGGAAGAAGGCGCACCACCGAGGCGACAGTGAAGAGGGCAAAGGTAGCCGCGATGCCGGCGGGAGCAATGTTGATCTGCTCAAACAGGCCCTTGCCGGTGGCTGCCTCGGCGCCGAGGGCGGCGGTGATGCCCAGCATGGCGAGGCGGCTGTTGACCCGCTCGGGGGCATAGCCGCTGAAGGCCATGATCTCTGCATGGCATGGGAGGCCGTTCAGCAGGGCAGCCTGTTTCTCTGGCATGGCATGCTGTGTGGGAACGACAGTAAGAGCCGAATAAGGGTATTTGATAGACACTGAAAGAGGAAGAGCAGGGGCGCACTCCCGAAGCTGGTGTCCTGCGCGGCAGGCGCCGTCTCGGCGACGGTCCGCTGCGTTGTGCTTGTCACGGCATCGCGGGCGGCCGGGCCCACTTCGTTGTCCAGCTTCGACTCGACCTTGTTGGCCGCCTGCGAAGCAAGCGTACACACAAGTTCAGGACGGCTTCGTTTCGAGGTGGATGGCGCGCGACGTGGCGCGCGCGAATGAGGATTTTCGCCACGACGAGCTAGGCTAAGCCGCAAAAACAGGACTGGCGTGAGATGTAAGATGGTGCTGCTGGTGTGCAGGGCGGAGAGCGCAAAGTGCGCGCAAGGCGCGGTCTCGGAAGACATGCGGACCTGACCTAAGCGGCACAAAGCATGTCGGGGCACAGCGCAGCAGAAAGAGACAAGACGATGCCTCACCTCCTCGATCGGGTTCTGCTCGGCGCGGACCACGAAGCGGGCGGCGCGGCTGGGGCGCGATGCGGCCGGCGCGATGCGGACCGGGGCAAAGGAGTTCAGGGCGAACGCCATGTTTTCAACAGCTGTTATATGTGCGTAGAAGCGTAGTTGATAAGCAAGAGCGGAAACGTTTGCAGGACGTTTGTAAAGCTGTGTCGAGTTTCGGACGTGCGCGCGCCAGAGCACCCAAAGCCCTGCCAGGCCCTCGCCTGTGTGGCTGAAAAGCGCCGCAGGCGACGTGGGCAGCGCTATGGGTAGCGACTGGACATCGCTCCACGCTGGCGGCCACGCTGGCTTACGGATTCTGCCAGCAGCAACCATTTCTGGCCATAAAAGCGTGGTGCGTAAGGAGGAGGAGGAGGAGGAGGAGGAGGATTACCACCAGCCGACTTGGCTGAAGACCCGAGACTCACGGTTGTACGGGGAACAGAAAGAGGGCACGGTGCACGTAGCACGTAAAGGACAATGCCACGCATGTCCTGCTGCCACAGGAAGGACTGCGGGGTGTGCTGCCGAGAAAAGAGGTGCGGTAATTCAGCATGGAAAGGCCCCGAGCACTTGAACAACAGGTGCAGCCCATCACCGTAGGGAGCAGAGCACAAGGGGCAAAGGCGCTAAGCGTGGGGCACACGGGGCTGCGCCCACCGCTAGAGCACTACGAAAAGTCACTTGAAGATGGTGGCAGCCCGCCCAGAAGTAGCGCACGAAGACCGCAGCACATGCTCTGACAGGGCCAGACAGAGCACGCTGGAGGCCCGCCGGCCAGAGGGGCAAGCAGCACCAAGGGACGGGCAGGTGTGGGGGCAGGTGTCAGCAGACTGGAAGGGGGCAAGCAGCTGGCCGGCGAGAGACTGGTCAAGAGAGGAGGCATCGACGGGGAGCAACTCGGGATGGGGCCCAACCGCACTAAGATCCGGCCGCAGCGCCGAGTGCACAGCCGAGAGAGCACTAGAGAGCAGGGGCAACCAGCCCGCACCGGCGTGGTGCGTGAGAGGGGGCAGAAGTAGATTACATGTTCTCCAGTTTATCTTCGATTAATTTTTTTTATCTGCCTACAATCCAGTCCGCAGTGGCATCCTAGCCTCTACTCCTACCAATCAAGCGGGTGAACCACCGAGCAGCAGAAGGACAGGCCACCCAAAGGCATGGGGGCCAGACTCTCGTCATCTCTCCACAAGTTGCTGTCTGCTCGCTGGCATCTTCAGCCCAGGAGGGGGCCGCCCTTCAGCAGCTCGGTCAGGATCAGGCCGAAGAAGCCGATCATCTGCGCACAGCAAAGAGCCAGGAGGTGAGGAAGGATACATCCCGCCAGTTCTCGCTTGTCCAAGGCAAAGGTCTAGGTGGGCTGGAACGCAAGTTGTGGCAGCAAAAGCAGAAGCGGCAGAGCGGGAGCAAATAAAAGGGAGCCGCACCGCAACGCGGCCATTGTACGCCTCGGCGCGTGCCGTCCAGATGCCATGCTGGGCCTTCTCGGGCGTCACGCCCTTGGAGGTCGGGATCTGCAACCATACCAACGTCGTCAGCTGTTGTGAGCAGAGGATGGTGGAGTCTCAGGACAAGTGGGGAAGAATACAAACCGCAGAGGCGATGATGAAGAGCACAAACACGCCAGCGATCTGGAGCGTCGCCATCTGGATCTGCTGCAGCACGCCAGGGCCACCGGCAGCCTCCGCGGCCAGAGCAGAGACGACACCGAGCATGGCCAGCCTGCTGTTGGCGCGCTCAGGGATGAAGCCAGAGAAGGCCATCTGCTCCCCAAACTCGGTGCGCTGGCTCTCAGGAGCGGTCTCCTCCACAGTGCGGCCGGTGGCCTGCGGCAGGGAGGAGGCGTGAGCCTTTCCCGCCATCTGTCGTCCAACCCAGCCTCGAGCTCACGAGGAGAACGCGCGCACCTGGACGACGGCCTCGCGCGCCTTGGGCCCAACCTCGTTGTCGAGCTTGTCGGCGACCTGCAGCCGGGCAGGGAGGGTGATAAAAGAGACGTGATGCGCAACATGCGTGCTGCATATTAGGACACCAGTCTCCGACCGGCGGGAGGAGACAGGAGCGCACGTCCTTAATAGGGCTCGCATCCTTCGGGTCCTGTGCACGCACGACCATGCGGGCGGCGCGGCTGCTGCGCACGCGCACGGCCGGCGCGGAAATGCGGGGCATCGAGGTCAGGTGGAGCGCCATTGTGGTTTCTTGCGGGGGTGCAGGAGGCTTCAAAGTGTACGAAAGCTTTGCGGTGGGATTGTTTGCTTTGTGCGAGCGAGTTCTGTGTCGTTGCGACGTGTTGGAAGTTTAAATTTCCGAAACGGGTGGTGCCGGAGAAACCGTCCAAAAGGAGACCGGCCGGAAGCTCGGGAGAAGGCGCGCGGCTGTCATTGCCGCGTTCAATGCAGCCGTTCGAAGCGACTCTGTGCAACGGACTCGTTTCAAAAGGACTGCCCCAAGCGCAACCACGGCATGCGCGATCATGCGGGCGCGACCTTGATCGCCCGGTACAGGAGCAGGTAGGCCATGTGCCAGTCGCCGCCGCCCGAGAGCTCGACGATCTCCTCCTCGCGGCGCGGGATCATCTGCTCGTCGTCAAACTGCACCCAGCTGCCGTCGTCCTGCTTGGTCCAGGAAACGTAGTGGCCCGAGTCGGCGCTGCGCCCCTTGTGTGTCAGCACGGCCACCAGCTCGTACTTGCCTGCAGCTCAGCCGGACTGCCGTCAGCGGCCAGCACGCCGGCGACTCCGCTCCACGCCCAGGTGCCCGCTCGAGCCCGCACCGGTGTGCTGCCCCACGAACGCCTGCGCCTCTGACGGAGCCTCGGCATCCGCCATCTCCGCGTCGCCGCTGCTACCCTCCGCCTTGGCAACCTCAGGCTTGGCCGCCTCGGGCTCGGCTGCCTGCACGCCACACAGCGACCCCTCACGCCTCCCCTTGAAGTGTGCGCCCGGCTCCCAGCACTCGAGGGAGCGGTGCAGTGCTGCGCCTTGGTGTCTGGCAGCGGCCGCTTCTTGCCCGCCTGCCCCCGCTCCTCCTCCTGGGCCGCCGCCTTGGCTGCCTTGGCGGCCTTGGCCAGGCCGGCCTTGCGGTCCTCGGCCGCCTGCCAGGCGCCGCGCGGGCCGGCCAGCTGCGCCTTGTACTCCTCGCTGCAGAACTCGAAGCAGTCGAGCACCAGCGGGAAGTTGACCTGCAGCCACGGGAGGAGAGGGGGGCTCGTCAGTCACACGCGAGACGCACATGCCCCGCCCATGCGTGGAAAGGCGTTGGGCCTGTCGGCTGCACGAGGCCAGCCGGGGACGGGCCGAGACGGGTCGGGGGGGGCGCCGCACCTTGCGCAGGATCTTGGACTTTTGCTGCACGTCCCGCTTGTAGAAGAAGCGGACCAGCTGCACGGTCAGGTAGGGCGGCAGCCGCGTGACCTGGCTGCTGCCCTGCGGCCCGGCCGCGGCGGCAACCGCTCAGCAGGCCAGGGCAGCTCCTCGGCTGCTGCCGAAACAGACCAGGTCGCAGGCCCTCGGAAGAGCGGCGGTCGGGAGGGCGTGCTCGCCTCGAAGCGCGCGAGACGGCCGAGTGCTGCGCTCGTCTTCTCCCGGTCGTCCCGCAGCCCCAGGCGCAGCCCCTCGGCCAGGTGGTTGACGCTGCTGTCGATGTTGCACTTGAGGCTGAAGGCGGTGCTGTCCTCCGCAGTCGACTCGCCGCTCTCGGCGCAGGCCAGCGCCGTGTGCAGCCGCACGCCCAGCAGCTGCTGCACGACCGGGTCGGTGCCCTCGCTGCCGGCGGGCGCCTGCGCCAGCCACCAGCAAAGTCAGCGCACAGGCGGTGGCTGCTGTCGCCGGCCTGCAATCACGGCAGCTGATCTGGCAGCTGGACTGCGACGTCATGGGTCGAGGGTGCTGCCTGCAGCGCCTCCTTGAGCGAGAAGAGCAGGTTGGTCCAGCACTCCTCCGCGTCCTGCTGCATGTAGGCGCCGGTGTTGCTCTGCTGCGCAAACTGCGGGTACAGCTGGCGCAGCTGCAGCAGGAACTGCAGCGGCATCACCGGCTCCGACCGCCGCTCCAGGTTCTGCGAGCAGCCGTGCGCTCAGCGCCCGCAGGCGGCCCAAGCTGTGGCAGGCTGAGAGGCTTGGGAGCGCACAGCAAAGAGGTCGCGGGCCGCCAGCGCCAGCTTGCGGGCGGCCACGCCCCCGGGGCCGGCCGGCTGAGCGTCCAGCTGCTGCAGCGACTGGCGCAGCTCGGGGATGCGGTACAGACACTGCACCGTGCTGTTCATGTAGCACGTGTTGCCCAGGTTTTGCAGGCCTGCATGCGGTGGCTGGGCGGCTCAGACACTGAGCAGCATGGCAAGCTGTAAGGCAAAGTGCATGCCAGTCTTCACACCTGCGCCGTACTTGCTCAGCCCGCTGTGGTCCTGCTCGTCCTCCGGCAGGTCCTCCATGAAGACCACCTGCTCCTTGGGCGCCTCGGGCACCTGCGGACCGGATGGCCTCAGCAGAAGCTGCTGGAACAGGCGGGTGGTGTGATGTGCCTGCACTCGCCAGCTGCGAACTCAAGGGCCACCTGAAGCCGGCAACATTGGGCCGCTCGACTCGTTCGCTTCATCAACCCAGGCGTCTCCCGGCAGAAAAAGCGCGCCTTGTCCGCCGTTCCCATCAGCATCAGCTTTTGGCCCTGCTTCAGCGCGACCTTGTCCCACTCGCTGTCGTCCTTCAGGAAGCCGCCCTTGACCATGACCTTTTGCCGCTCCGGCGGCACGCCTGTCAGGCTGTACAGCTGCGACTTGAAGACGGCCGGCGGTTGGCTGGTGTCAGCCTCCACATCGTAACTGTTCTTGCCCCACTTCACCGTCACGGGGATGCCCATTGGAGTTGGGCTTCGGTGCTCGTAAAATTTGCGCGCTCGAGAGGCGGTTCTATTGCGCAATCGAAAATTGCGTGCTCGATCGGAAGTGTTGCCGCTTGATCAAGCTGCCTCCTCTCGTTATTGGGTCCTTCGTGAGGAAGGCAACACTGATAAGTTCCTGTGCCGCGCGTCGTGTGAATGTCTGCTCCAAAGGCCAAAGCCCTTTTTACAAGCCAGCTGCGGTCAGCTGCGGCCGCATCGGGCTGCCCTGGGCGAGGTGCGCGCGCAGCGCCTCATTTTCCGCGTGCACCTCCTCCAGCTCCTGCTGCGCCTCGCGCAGCTCGTTCACCAGGTGCTCCTCTGCCAGTGCAGCCTCCGCCAGCTGCGCCCCCGCCTCCCGGACCGCCTCTCGGAACTGCGCCTCGCACGACTCGAGGCGGCCGTGCTCGTCGGCCAGCAGGCGGCTAAAGTGCTCCTCGGCCTCCTGCATCTCCTCCTGCATCTGCGTGAGCAGCCAGTCCTTGGCGTCCAGCTGCTGCTGCAGCGCCGCCAGCTGCGCGCCGCCGTCGCCGCCGCCGCCCGCCGACTGCCCGCCCTCCTCCAGCTCGGCCAGCCGGCGGCGCAGGCGCTCGGCCTCGGCCTCCGCCGCCCGCAGCCGGCCGCGCCACCACAGGCGCTGCCTGCGGGGCGAGTGGTCCAGCCTTTCAATTCCAAAAGAATAACCAAGCCCCCCAGCTCCCCAAGCCCAATGGCCGGGCGCCGCACCGCGTCCAGTCCTGCTCGTTGATGGGGCTGTGGTGCTGCTTGCTCCAGACCTCGTGGTCCGCCGAGCCGGCCGCCTCCAGGCCGGACGCCGCCAGGCTGTCCGCCGCCGCCTGGCTGCCGTCCGCCCAGTCCGTGCCTGCGGCGGCCAACAACCCCTCACCCACCCCTTCACCCCTCAGCACATCCCCCTGGACAGGGGTCGCAGACAGCAGGGGGGCTTCATACCGGAGGGGCTGCGCAGCGAGCCGCGCCCGCCGGGCAGGCTGACGCTGGCGTCCAGCGCCGGCTCGGGCGGCTGCCGCAGCTCCGCCTCCTCCCGGAACCTGCTCCACGCCCTGCCGGCGCCGACGGCAGCGCTCGATGAAGCCGGCCACACAGCTTTAGGAAATGAGAGGTAGCGGGGGAAGGGCAGCGCCTGGATGACCGCTGCGGTGAGGCGGGCGAGCCCGTGTCGCCCGCCGAGCGGCCGCAGGAGGCCGCGCTGCTGGCGCCGCCGGAGGCAGGCGGGCTGTGCGCACTTGCCTGGCGGGAGCCCGCCTGGCTGGCCTGCGCCTGCTCAGCCTCACGCGCCCTGCACCGCCGTAGCGCACAGGCGACATCGGCATGCTGCGGCCAGGCAGCCCGCAGCACTGCGAGGCAGCCTCGCGGGGGCACCTGAGCGCGGCTGCCAGCTGCTGCTGCAGCTCCGAGGCGGCGCGGCCGCCCAACGCAGGCGAGCCGCCGGGGAAGGGCTCCGGCTGCTGCTGCGCCTCGTCCGAGCTGCCGGCCGCCGACCTGCATGGCTCCCGCCCGTCAGCCTCGCGAGGGCTCTCACCAGACAGGCGTATCGCAGATTTGGCAGCAGCCAGAGAGGCACCGCCGGCTGGCCGCGCTGTTCATCGAGTCCAGCAGCGAGCAGCGCACGGAGCGGCCGCCGGTGCTGCCGCGCGCCGCGGCCGCCGCCCGCCGGCAGCTGTCCCACAGCGCCCGCACCGGGTCGCTCCGGCAGGCCGCGCGGTGCGGCGAGCGGTGGCTGCTGAGCGGCCGGTCCTCGGCCGCGACCGGCGCGCCGCGCCAGGGGCTCGCCTGCCTGCGCGCCCCGCTGCTGGCCGACGCGGCGGCGACCGGGCTGCGGCCCTGCGGCGGCGAAGGCGGCGGGCTCGGCTGCGAGCCGCCGGTGCCGAGCGTGCGGCCGCGCGCAGCGTCCGCCAGCCGCAGCTCCGCGCTCTGCGTGACCGAGGGCGGCCGCGGCCGGCTGCCCGGCGGCGCCTCCAGCGAGAAGCGCACCGCCTGCGGCCGGCTCTGGTGTCGGCTGCCGCGGCTGCGGTGCTGAGGAAAGGGGCGGGGAGGAGCGGGGCGCGCCTTGGGCGTCGGCGCCATGCCGTCTTTGAGAGAGGGCAGGTCCAGCGAGCCGCGCTGGCTGCCTGCGAGCGCAACCCCTCGCGCTCGGGCGGCTTCCTGAGCATTGAGTGGCATGCGCAAGCCCGTGTTTGCCAGTGGCAGTTTTGTGCAGGCTTTTCGCCCGAGCCGGGACCGCTCACCTGCCGCCGCGCCAACAGCAGGCTCCGCCGGCTCCTGGCCGGGGCTGCCTGCACGCCGCACGCAACACGCACTCAGCCTCCAGCCGCAGCTCATCGACCGGCACTCGGGCAACCAGCCTCGCAGCGCACCCTCTGCTGCCGCCACGCCAGCCCGCAGCTGCGTTTCCGACTGTCGGCTGGCGAGCTCCTCCGGCGTCGGCGGGATGGCCGGCGGCGTCCAGGCCCAGGACCACGTCCACGGCCGAGCCGGCTGCTCCCCTTGGGCTGCTGCAGCAGCCGCTGGCGGCCCTGTCAGTGGCGCCGCAGCCCTCCTGCTTTTGAAGCTGCTCAGCCGCTGGGGGACAGGCCAGGGAGGCACCCGCGGGCGTCTCGGCCGCCGGCTGGCTGTCGGGGCTGCTGCGCAGCGACAGCGGGTGCTCCGCTACGGCCTGCGGCGCGCAGCAGAGCCATAGGAGCCTGCCCGGCTGTCTCTTGCATGCGTCTGGCAAGGGCAGGGCCGCACCGTGTCGTCGCTCGGTGGCTCTGGCTGCGCCGCCTCAGGCAGCGCCTCCGGCAGGCTGCCGGCATCGCGCCTGCGGGTGCCGACGGAAGGCTCAGCAGTGCTCTCGGCTCCCAGCTGCCATCGAGCGGCAGGCGGCAGGCTGCGCACTTGCGCATGACGGAGGTGAAGGAGGCTCTCGCGCCGACGGTGTGCGCCTCCCCTGGTGATGCCCAGCCCATCCTGCTGGGCCTGGGCACGGCTCCCTGTGGATCAGAGGGAAGCTCCCAGCTCAGTGATGGGGCCACCTGGCCGCATGTGAGGGGCATCCCACACGGCAACGCGCCTGGCTGGTGAGCGTGAGCAGCCTGGCGCGCCGCAGCGTGGCTGAGAGCGGGGAGGTGGCGATGGTGTCCAGCCCGCGGCCTGGGCTGGCGCCTTCAGCCTGGGGAAGGTAGGCTCCGCTTTGGACCACTGCCGACTGCCTAAAGTCGGGTGTTGGCCGGGCCGCCGGCGACCCATCTCTCCCGGCCCCCGGCCGCCTCTGCTCGGCCGCGCCCCGCCCGGACCGCAGGCTGCCCCAGTGCCACGAGTCCAGGCTGCCGGTGCTGCTGCGCAGCTCGGCTTGTGCGCTTGGCTCCAGCAGCCTGCTCAGGTGCTCGTCCGACAGCAGGAGCGCGTCATCGTGCCGCAGCGGCCGCTCCATGCTCGCCGGCCTCCGAGAAACAATGCGGCCCTCGCGGCTATGGCTTCAAGCTCGGCGCAATGCTGCTCGCATGACTGACATCGTGTTCGGTGAGGCTGCCTTTGCGTAGGTGCTTGACACGGCCGGGATCTTTGACCGTGTCTGCGCTGTTATTTTGCCTGTCTGTTCGGGCGCCTGCAGCAGAAAGCAGAAGGAAGGATTGGCGGGCTTTCCAGGTTTGACTTCTGCGCTTCTGCGGTCTGCGGTCCCCGGTCCCCGGCTGTGCTCTTCCTCTGAACGATTGTTGGTGGCTGGTCAGAGTAATCGTGCAGCTTTTCGTGCTGTAAAGCGCGGGCCCCGGACTGCTGTCCGTCGCTTTAATTTTTGGGGGATGCATGATCACGAGGGAGTGCACATATCATTCAGAAGAGCACGCGATTCAATTGCGAGCATCTTGGAATAGTCAAGCGTTCAGAGTCAGTGGCTGGCGAGTTCACTTTGTGCGAATGTTCACTGTACAGCGTGCTTCTGAGCGTGCTTCTGAGGAGAAAGGAGAACGAGACATCTCTTGGCTGAGATAGCAGCAGCTTGCAACCGGCGTGCAACTCTGTAAGGATGTGGGCTGGGGTTGGTCGAAAGTTTACCTCACCCCCGCATCATCGGTAGCTCTCATGAGCCGCCGGGTGACGTTATAATCCGCTTTTATAATCCTGTTGATGGCCATTTCCCCCAAACTGTTTAGTGCGGGAGTAGCAGCGCAAGAGGCCGGTCATCCGCCCGCATTAGAGGCGCGTCCCTGTCCCCCGCGTCGCTGTCGCAAGGGGGCATGCGTTTTGGTACAAATCCTTCACGCTGACGACCGGAGGTGCCGCAGGCTGCCGCTGAGCTCGAGATGGCTCCCTACACGCTGTACACATTGTGAGAGCCGCCCTCATATTCATTCCTCCTTTTCTTTTGGGATTCGGCCCAGGAGCACCCAGAACATAATAAGCTTGTGCTCTCGTAAGGGATTACCCCAGGAGCACCATGAACATAACCTTGTGCTCTCAAAGGGGGACTGACTGTCCTCCTTTTTCTCGCCGATGCAGCAACTCTACCAATCCCTGGAAGGTGGCCATCCTCCTCGAGGAGCTGGGTCTCTCTTATGACACCGTGCTGGTGGACATCATCAAGGGCGAGCAGAAGGAACAGGACTTTCTGGCAGTCAACCCAAATGGGCGCGTGCCTGCTTTGGGTTTGTACCTTTCCTCATCTCCGGCGATTAAGCTGGCACTCGTCCCGTTGCAAGTCTGCTGCTGAGGGAGGAGCCGCTGCTGCCAAGTGCAGTCGACCATGAGGCCGGCGACCTCAAGGTGTTTGAGAGCGGGGCGATCTTGTGGTACCTGGCCGAAAAAGAGGACAAGGAGGGCCGCTTCTGGCCCAAGGAGCTGGGCAAGCGCGCAGAGGTCATGAGCTGGCTGATGTTCCAGATGGTTGGGCTCGCTCCCGCTTATCTGCTCTCACGCACATCATCCCTCTGCAAACCAACTTTAGTTCTTGGGATGCAGGGGGGCGTGGGCCCGATGCAGGGCCAGGCAAACTGGTTCAACAGGTTTGCGCCTGAAAAGCTGCCTTACGCAATGAACCGCTACATCAACGAAACCAAGCGCCTGTACGGGGTACGCCTCCGTCCTCCCTCTCGTCTTGCGGCGCTGCCTTTCAGCCTAGCTTAGCCGCCCACTCCTGCGGCAGGTGATGGACGGTCAGCTGGCCAAGCACCAGTATTTGGCCGGCGACCAGTACAGCATCGCCGACATCGCTTGTTTCGCCTGGGTCGCCATCAGCCCCGTCGCGGGTACCGTCCTGCTCAAGCCGGCTGTAGAATCGTCTCTGCTGCTTCAGCTGCCGCTGAGCCTCCATATGCTGCTGCCTGTGCAGCCGTCGACTACCGGGACTTTCCCAACCTGGCTGCCTGGGTGGAGCGCATCTACGCCCGCCCGGCTGTCAAGAAGGGGCTGACGCATGCCGGGCCAAGCCGCTTCTTGGAGGGCGAGGCGTACGACCAGGCGCTGGCGGCGGCCCGCGAGACGGTGGCTCAGGCGGAGGCGGCTGCCGCAAAGCAGCAGTAGTTAGGAAGGAATGGGATCACGTGGAGTGTACAGTGATTGGCAGCTGACAGCTGTATCTTCAAATTCTTGTACTCTTGGCCGCCCTAAACAGTTCGTCAAGATGCCGATGGTGTAATGCGTCCATACCTCTCATGCGCGCCCCACGCATTTCCATCGCAGGAGTGCAGGCCCGAGCGCTGCCTGTCGCAACCAGGTCCGCTCAGCGTAATGGGCATCCTTCTTCATTGCGCAAGTCGCGAAAAGCCTGAAGGAATAAATTTGCCCCGCACCGCAGGTCTCTGAGGGCCGCCGCCCGCGCGTCAGCATCCGGCAGCATGGCGCCGTACACACTCTACACCTGGCATGTCTCCGGCTTAGCTCTTGTGCTTCAATCTCCCCTCCGCTCGCAGAAGAGGGCCTGAGCGCGTCTGCCTCGTGCAGGGGCACGCCCAACGGTGAGTTGCATGCTCATCTGCAGCCTGGGCATAGGCTTGCAAGTTGCATGATGTGCTTGCTCTTCTCAAGATGCAAGCTCAGACGCCTTCCAAACCATTAATTGCGCTGCCTTCGTTCATTTCTCCGGGTGTCCGGGTGTCACTCTCCAAAAATCGTGAAAGCTGAATCGGCGAGCAGGCTGGAAGCCGAGCATCCTGCTGGAGGAGCTGGGGCTGGATTATGAGGTCAAGGCCATCGACATCAGCACCAACGCACAGAAGGAGAAAGACTTTACTGCAATCAACCCAAACGGCCGCATTCCAGCTCTTGGTTTGCCGATTCTCAGCTTTGCTTCTCCTTGCCTCCAGAGCCCGTCAGCCTTTGCGTGATTGCCGCTCTGGTGCAGTCGACCACACGGCTGGTGATCGGCGCGTCTTCGAGAGTGGCTCCATCCTCTGGTACCTGGCGGAGAAAGAGGACAAGGAGGGCCGGTTCTGGCCCAAGGCGCGCCGCGCTTTTCCTGTGTGCAACCTCGATTGAGAGCAGCAGGCACCTGAGGCGCCTTCTCCTCCTGCATTGCTGCAGGATTTCGGCAAGCGCACGGAGGTCATGAACTGGCTGATGTTCCAGATGGTAGGGCCTCGTCGTTTTTGCCTTCCGCCCCTCATTTACTGCCACATACGGCTAAAGGTGCTGGTGGCGGTGCAGGGCGGCGTCGGCCCGATGCAGGGCCAAGGAAACCACTTTGTGAGGTTCGCTCCGTCCAAAATCTTTTACGGCATGAACCGCTACGTCAACGAGACAAAGCGCCTGTACGAGGCAAGCTTCCGCTTCTCTTCTCAGGTTCTCCGCGAAAGGCAGACAGCTAGCCGGTCCATGATCGCCTCCCTCTGGCCTGATACAGGTGATGGACGAGCAGCTGGCAACGAGGGAGTATCTGGCAGGCGACTATTCGATCGCCGATATTGCTGTCTTCGGCTGGGTCGCGATCGGCCCTTTCATCGGTGAGGACTCTTTACAGCTGACCTCCAAACTCCAAGCTGATCTGAAGCGTGAATGTCAGCTGCTGAAGGTTAGGAGCTGCAGGTGTCGACTACGCCTCCTACAAGAACCTGGGACGCTGGGTGGAGAAGGTGTACGCCCGGCCGGCCGTCAAGAAGGGCCTGGCCGTGCCCAGCCCCAGCCGCTTCCTGGCCGGGCTGGACGACGCGGCGGCACGCGAGCAGATGGTGCGCGAGGCGAAGGAGATCATCGCCAAGGCGGAGGCAGCTGCCAAGGAGGCGCCCAGCGCGTAGCCGAGCTGCTTGTTGTCTTGCCTTTCTTCCCAGGTTGTTTTGTGGGCGGTTTGAAGTAATCACATGAGACCATCATGCAAATGCGCACGGCAGCCTTGCCGCGCTTGTGTGTGTGCGGAGGAGGACTGGCCATAACACGTCTTCATTCGGCAGTGCATCCCGCGAAGCTGGTCTCGCAAGGTGCGCGCGACGCTCGACGCATGTCATCGCGCGTCGCGCGACCGTCGCAGCCAGCCGCGCCGTGGCAGCTGCATTGCTTGCAACTACCATGAGATGCAGCTGATAAGTGATAATCGCCGTGGCAGATCGCGCAACGAGCAGCGCGCAACTGATCGCAAGCGGTGCCGCAGGCCAGAGGTCGCTCAAAATGGCAGCATCGGCACCCAGCAAGGCGGCCCCCTACACGCTTTACACTCTTTATACTCCCAACGGTGAGTGGACCCTCCGCCCCAGTCCCACCCGCCCGTCGCCCAGCTCCCATGTTGTTGGCAGCTGGTAGTCCCTCCTCCTATCTAGGGGAGGAGGTGGCTCTGCCACCGCAGGTTTCAAGGTGAGCATCCTGCTGGAGGAGCTTGGGCTCGAGTACGAGACCGTGAGTGTGGACCTCGTGAAGGGCGAGCAAAAGCTTCCTTCCTTTCTCAAGATTAATCCCAATGGCCGGATTCCCGCTTTACGTATGCTCCCGGTTTCTTCCAGTGTATTTCAGCAATTTGCTTAGCTTGTGTGATTTCACATGTTTCAACACCCCGTGCAGTGGACAACGGAGCCGGGGGGCAACGCGTCTTCGAGTCAGGGGCGATCTTGTGGTACCTGGCTGAAAAAGAGGACAAGGAGGGCCGCTTCTGGCCCAAGGAGCTGGGCAAGCGCGCAGAGGTCATGAGCTGGCTGATGTTCCAGATGGTAAAAGTCTTTGACTTCACCGTCCCCTTCCGTGCATGACAGCACCTTCACAGACGAGTCTTCCACGATTGGCACGCAGGGTGGCGTGGGACCCATGCAGGGACAAGCAAACCACTTTGTGAAATTTTCTGGAGATCAGAAGATAGCCTATGGCATGCACCGCTACGTGGATGAGACCAAGCGCCTGTACGAGGCAAGCTT
>BHFV01000115.1:1686-50650 GCA_003568905.1 Trebouxiophyceae sp. KSI-1 | reverse complement strand
GGGGGGGGTGGGGGCGGGGGGGGGGGGGGGGGGGGGGGGGGGGGGGGGGGGGGGGGGGGGGGGGGGGGGGGGGGGGGAGGGGGGGGGGGGGAGGGGGGGGGGGGGAGGGGGGGGGGGGGTGGGGAGAAGAGGGAGGGGGGGGGGGGGGGGGCGGGGAGGAGGGGGTGGGGGTGCCGGGGCGGGGCGGGTGGCGGGGCGGGGGGGAGGGGGGGGGGGGGGGGGAGGGGGAGGGAGGGGGGGGTGGGGTGGGGGGGGGGGGGGGGGGGGGCTCCACCTCTGTGGCGCTGCGGTGTGTGAAGATGACTGGAAGCAGCTGCTTAAGGTGTAGTCCTCAAGCTGCTCCACCATGTCCTGCCGCGGATCGCTGCACTCCTGGCAGCAGCACCAGGAGCACCGATGGATGCAAGAGCCGAAACAAGGGAGACAGCTGAGCAGCAGGCGGGGCCGAAGGCCTCACCTCCACCAGAGCAGCGTATACGATGTGTGGCAGAGACCCAGCCGGTGCGTCTTCAACAACTTTGCCGCTCTGGCCCAGGTGAGCGCCTTCTTCGAGCGCTCAGCGGTGCAGCTGACCGCAAGAAGGGCGCGCGTGGATTCCCTGAGGGAAGAGCCCTGTGAAATCGGGTTTGGGATTCAGCGCTGCTGCCGCTGCCAGCAACACGTGCCTCTCGCAGGTGGCAGCGGCAGGGAGGCCAGAGGGGACAGGAGCCTCGCCAGCAAGTCTCGCAAGCACAGAGGCTCCAAACACAGTCAATTTGCCGGCGCTGAGGTTGAAGGGGGGGCGCCCTGCCTCCGGCTCGGGCTCGCGGTCGGCTGATCAGCTGCAAAAGAAGCGCCACCTGCAGCCAGACAGCCAGAGCTCCACTTGGCGGAGGCTTGAGGCAGCCACGGGCCAGGGCGAGGAGGCTGTTGTGTGCAAGTGAGAGAAAGCGCAAGGCACTTGCCGCTGACCTGGAGGCCGCAGCCAAAGGAGGGTCAGCCAGCAACGCACAATGCGTTTTTGGTGCAGGAGCAGAGTTGTGAAAACTCGGAAAGGTTGCCATCAGAGACACGGCTGCTGATTTAGCTTGGGTGCGGCTTTCAGGGGTGTGTGGCGTGCGCACTGCTGTGCCATGGCGGGCCTCCAGAATCATCTCCGCTACCGCCGCGCCTGCAGGCGGTGGGGTTTGCCTTGCTTCCAATGCGCCGCCTGGCTCGTCGCATGACGTGCCGGCCGCAGCCGAGCCGCCTGCCGTGCCAGCCGCAGCCGCGCCGCTCGCCGCCTGGCTGACAGTCCCCGAGCTCCCTGTGGCTGCTGTGGCTGCCGTGCTGGCGTTGGCTGCAGCGGCCTCGCGGGCGCCCTCCCGCTCCAAAGCGCAGACCTGCAACGATGGCAGCCGAAGATTTAGGTCTGCCGGCGGTTGAGACTCGCCCAGCCTACAGATCTGCCCTTTGCGGAGGAGGGGTGTGGCAGAGCGCTGGGGGGTCGCACCGTGCAGAAGCCTCCCTTTCCAGGCACGGGCATCTCGCACAAAGTTCATTTTGCTCCGCCTCGGTCGCTGTGATCGGGAGGGGCGGCTGCTCGTAGATTGTGCGGCAGTGGTCCCGCACAAGCTTCTGGTGTCCCTCAAACTGCACAAATTTGCCGCAGACCGGCCGCGAGCCGGTACGTTGATGTCCCGTGAAGCTGTTCGGTAGGTGGGCGTCCAGCGGGCGGAGCACCTGCGAGTCAATGCGCACGGCTTGGTGGTCGCTTCAAAGTGGCCTGACCCACGCTGGCGGCCTCTCAAGACGAGGCATGCAAGCGCTAGACCCTATGCAGGCAGCAAAGCTCACTTCAAGACGGCGGAAGCACAAAGGTCGGAGGCAGACATGCAGAGCGAGGAGGTGAATGCATGGCTGTAAATTCCTGAATGCCTGCGTCTGGGCACAATTGGCCAGCCTGACCCAGACAGGGACAAGGAGAAGGGTGTGCCATGGAGCACTGCATGTGCACGTGTTGCTCATGCGACTCTTGCCGGCAAGACGTTGTGCACAGCCCGCATGGCAGTACGGCTCAGCTCTGGAAAGCAGCCTCTGCAGCGCTCCTGCCAGGAGGGTTCGGCTGCATGAGCAGCAGTTTTGGCGACATGATGGCTCTCAGATGCACGCAGGGAGGCAGGATTCGACCTGGCTTGCGGTTGAGAAGGCCGATTCCTGCAGTTGCCGGCGTCATGGAAGCGCCAAGGGCGTCCCGAGAGCGACGCTGCGGGTACAGAGATGATGCCTGCCTTAGCGCCTGCCCCTGAAGTTGAGCCAGGCCGGCAGGGCGGGAGGCTGTCGGGCAGGCGGTGGGACGCGACCTTCGTTGCTCTCCAGCTCTGCCATGTTGCCGCAGGCCAACAACCTTGTGCGCCTTGGCGCGCTTCCGGAACGACCCAGCAGGGCGGCACGCTCTTGGCAGTCTGACACAGGCGCTGAAAGGGACGGGGCTCACAGCGGCGGCTTGAGCTATGCAAAGACCACGCGCCAAGGCTAGCGGGCGACCCTCGCCGCCGCTCGCCAGATACCGGAAGGTTCAGGCGGCGGTAGTGGCGTTTCAGCGGCGGCTGTGCTGGCTGCTATTTTTGCTCATCAAGCGATGGGACGGCAACATTTGCGTCGTCAATCCACGCACAACAGGAATGAGGCTTGCCGGTCTTGGGTGCTGCGCTGGTGCTGCTCCAACAAGTAGCTCCAAACCCGGTAAGCAGCAAGGAGCAGGAAACCGCTCAGCCATGCTGCTTCAAGCACTCCATCTAACCCAGAGCATGCGAGGAACCAACGGGATTGCAGTGCAGCGATGCGTCGTCCAAATTCCTGCAGCAGGCCGGCAGCTGCCAAGCGTTGACAGAGCATGCTGCTGCAACCGGGCCAGCTGCAGACAGGCAGCGGCTGTATAATCAAATTGCCTGGACAGCGCCATAGAAACGCAATAGCATCATGCTGCAAGCGGAGGCAGCATTGCAGCGCCCCATCAAGGCTTCTGACGGACGGCAAGAAGAGCTCGCGGGCCACAGAGTCATATAGGTAGCCGCAAGCAGGTGGGCACGCCGAAAGCAGCAGCCGCTTAGCAGTGGGGTTTTCCAGGCTTGCAAGTCAGGCTTCAGGCCACTTCTATCGCATAATAATACGCAGGACAAGCAGTAGAGACATGGTGCTGTTCCTGCTCCTGACCGTCTGGCAGATTGTCAATGCAAGCACCGTATAGAGGCAGCCAATGCTTCTATTTTGGGCCGGGCGATGAGCCGGCAGCTGGGTAGGGAGCATGTCAAAGCTGCAGGAGGCAGGTGCTCTTGCTGCAGTCAGGCCGCATAGCCCCGATTCCGGAGGGCCAACGACCGCTGGATGTCGGCATTCGCAGCGTCAGCTGCAGAGGCAGTCCCTGCGCTGCAGCCGCCATGCTTGTGAGCAGCCATGGCAGCACTTGTGGTGCCTAACCAGCTTAAGGCGGAGGCTCACGAGCATTGCGCCGGGCCGGCGGACAACATATTGCTTATCGGGTGGGTAAGGCATGACTGCTGCTGCAGTGCCATCAAGTTGATCCAGGCCAGCGGCACTATGAGATGTAGCAAGGCCTCTTCTGCCCGCACCTGCGCCAAGTGCAGCCAAGCGGCTGCAGCTCTGTCGTCTGTAGTAGCAAGGCGGCGGCAAGAGCGCAGCAGGTGGCATGGCAAGTCCTCCCCCCCTTGCCTAATGGCCGAACAGGCCCAAATTGCAAGCCAGCGTGCACTGTAGCCCTGGCTCTCCCATTTGCTTGTTCCAAGGCAAGAGCCGCCCGGCAGGACAAAACCCCCTTAGGGCCTGTGTGTGTGTTTGCAGGAGGACCAAGGGCAGCTAGCATAGGGGCCGTGCGCTGTGGCGCTGCAGTGCCCGACGTGCGGCGCATCTGCAGGCTCAGCGAGTGCTGAGCAAGAGCGGAATGGAAAGCAGCATACCTGCGGGGACTTGCGAGCAACGAGCGGTTGTTGGGCTCCTGTATTCAGTATGCCCAGGACCACCAGCTAGGCTGCCGACTGCTGCGGCAGTGCGGGCCAGGCGGGCTTCCCAGCCGGCTAGCTCTCGTCCCTGTTGCTGCATCATCAGGATTGCCAAGATGCTGCGGCTGGCAGCCTGCGGGCGGTCCCATGGCAGCTGCTCAGATGCTGACCGGCGACTGCTTTGATGCTGCTTGTGAATCCAAAGGACTCGGATGATCAAAGCAGCAGCTTAGCTTGCTTATTCTTTGCATTTCCTGCCACTGCTTTGCTGGACTCCTACCTTCTTCAATTGCGGGGAGAGCAGCATACCAGGGCCCGCACGTAGGCCCAATGCTGCAAGCCGAGCAGCACAGCAGCATGGAGCTGCGGCGACAGGATGTGTGAACTCCTGGCTGCATGCAGCGCAGCGCATTCCCTCAGCTCTGTTATTAGCAGCCTGCAGGCGCCAAAGCAGCTGGCAATCAGCGCAGCAGGGCCGTCGAGCTTCTTCTGCAGGTGCCAGGCCTTACCGAAGCTCGTTAAGTGTAGCCGTAGGGCACTGCAGCAGGCGGGCAGCATTTCGCAGCGTTGACGCAGACGCATGTTCAGCAGTGTTTGACGTTCAACCGGTCAGCCGCAGCTGCTGCCGCACCCGCAAGGCCGCAGCTGGCTGCTTCTGGATGGCCGGCTGATCAGCTGGTCGGTGTGCACAGGGCAGCGTGCGCTTTTTCCATCGTGCCACCAATGAGAGCCTCCTGAAATTGGCAGCAGGAGAAGATGAGGTGCTGCCAGGAAAACAGTGGAGGCAGCGTCGCTATCATTGGTGCTGTAAAGCCTGGCTTTTTCATCGCCTCTCGGGTCTGCTGTTAGGGTTCTGTAATGCTCACGGCCGCTGCATTCTTCAGCACATGCCTCTGTCATTTGAGGCAGTCAAGCTTGAGCTGCAGCTGCAAGGGCGCACACCTCCTTGGCTGCCGCTGCGAGGGTAAGGAGCCACCGAATGTTGCCCTGAGTGCGTGGAAGACCATGGGCTGCACAAGTGTCATCCCAGCAAAACCTGCGACCAGAAGATACCAGCTGCCACTGAAGGGCTGCTACAGCGCAAGCTTCAGTTAGGTTTCCAGGGGGAGGAATGTGGGTCCTCACCTCCAGCAAGGCGCCCTGCACCTGCCAGTGCTGAACGTGCGTGCGCAGGGTCGGTGCGCGGTTGTGGAAGCTGCTGTGAAGCTGCCGGAACCTAATCGGCACCTCCTTGAGGCCGCGCTGCATGATGGAGTCTAGCATCTCTGTCCACTCAGCTGTCTCAGTGTGCACATCCTCCAGCAGGCCAGCAGGCGCGCTATGTGGCGCTTCACGCTGGGGTGCGGGTTGTTGCGCGGCAGCGGTTTCTCGTGCTCGATCTGCCGGACGGCCATGGCATTGTCAGCTCGAGTCGGTCCCTGCTTTAGCCGATCTGATGTGAAGGAGGATGGGAGAGAAGCCTGGCTTTTATCCCCATTGGATCTTCTGTTAGGGTTCAATAATAGCTGCTCACAGCAGCTGTATAGCCCATGCCTCTGCCCTGTAAGACAGCAAAGCTGGAGCTTGCAGCTGCAAAATCCCACATCTACTTGGCGGCCGCGGCAACAATGAACCGCCAGCACATGTTGCCTGAATGCGTGGAGTGCGCAGTTGCTTGGAAGCACCAACAGGGGGAGCCCACGGCAAGGAGGCTGCAGCCGTCTTCTGCTCATCCATCTCCTGGCTGCGGAGCCGTCTCACCTGACAGCAGCCCGTGGCAGCTGCATGCTTGCCAGCTGGCGGGCGTTGGAGGCTGTTGCTGCTGCGAGGGCCTGCAGAGACTGGGGGCGCGCTAGCGGCAGCTCTTCTGCAGAGACTGGGGGCGCGCAGGCGGCAGCTCTTCATGGGTAGCGTCTCCGCCGTACGTCGCCGCACCCGATCAGGATCCTGCACCAGCAGGAGCGCTGCGTCAGCATCTGGGTCGCCAATAGGGGAGGCGAGCTCGTGTCAGGTGTTGTGAAGGCTGTGGTTGTTGTGCCCACGCTGTGTAGGGCCGCACCTCTGCGCGGGGCTGCAGGCTGCCGGCTATGTAAGCATCGATGTGGAATTGGTTTTGGAAAGAAAATTTCTGAGCGATGTCGGCTCGTTGCTTGCTTGCCAGGCAGCCGCGTGAGCAACGCCAGTGTCATCTTGCAGACGACATGCCTGCAGCTGGGCAAAGGGAAGCTGATCAGCATCACTCGGCACGCTCGCAGGCTCAGCCTTATGTGCACATCACGGGAGCCACTGCTCCTGCTATCAGTCGTGCAAAGCTGCAACCTTGTGCAGACCGCCAAACTTGACGTCTCACCGCCACCTCAGGCCATCCAGGGTACAGAGCTCACGACATCTTTGCACTTCCCTTCTGCTCAGCTGCATGAGATGAGGCTGTGGCGATGGGCGGACTTGCTGGCCGGCGCCAGCCCCGGCCAGCGCAGATACTGGTCCGGCTGGGTGAGCGCTCGTGCCAGGCCGGGCAGGCGTTGCCAAAGGCTGCCCGGGACCACCGCCGCCTCTGCTGCTGCCATCGTCTCCTGTACAGCAACACGCTTGGCTGCTGCCTTCCCAGCCCGCAGACAGCCAAACCCAGGAGAGTTATTTTCAGCTCCTTTGCTTTTTTTTGAGCAAAGGGTCATGCGGGCAGAACCCTGGGCTGTGAGAACGCACCTCTTCTGCGCGGCCGAAGAGATGCCGGCAGCGCCAGCGCTGAGATTGCAGTCTGTCCTGCTCAGAGGCAGGCCACTGCTGTCGGCTCGTCGCTTGCTTGCCCAGCAGGCAGCCTGCTCTGCAAGGCAAACCAGGCCCCTCCCTGCTCACCCCCAGGCTAGCAAGTGTTGCTGCACAAGGAGGGGCCGCAGTTGTGCACGGCAGTTGAACAGCAAAGAGCTTCCTCACCAGCAAAGCGTGCTCGGCGCCGCTTGACAGCGGCGGCGGGCCGGAGCAGCCTGCAGCAGCAGGCTGACAGCTCAGCACCACCAAGGGCAGCCTTGGATCCACCATGTTGGTGGACTCAAGGCGGCGCAGGTGACGCATCAGGAGCTTGCCTGTGCGCGGTTAGGTACATGCCCTTGTTGGTCCCAAAGCCGAGCCGTTGTTGGTCCCCAAGCCGAGCCGTAGGAGGACGCGATTCTCCTTCGAACCTGCAGGCATTAATTTGAAAGAGGAGTCAGGTGCAGGCACAAGCTGTCAGACCTGCAGCACTCATGCACAGAGGTGGCATGGACAACGCAGAGGAGAGCGCGGACTCGTCTAGCGCAGCCGGGCACATAGCATGTCCTCCAGCAGAGTTGTCACTGCCAGGCCGAGACGCCAGTCGCCGCTACTGGCGATGTCGATGATCTCGGTGCAGAAGTTGTGGCTGCAGCAGACGCGCCTGACTGTCAAAACTCCTTTGCTGACAGGCTGTTAGGCAGCATGGCTTCCAGTCGGCGCTGGAGGAAGGACTCACAACTCATCCCTCAAGTAGCACGGGTGGTTGCTGTGGTCTCGGAGCGCCGGATGCTGATCCTCTTGTTGTGCTCCGCGGTTTCCAATGCCTGTTGTGTTGGCAGCCAGCGGGGTGGCCTCCTCCCTGTGCTGCAAGCCGTTGCTAGTGTAAGCTCCTTGACGGTCTGCAAACTCTGACCTGCATTAAACTGTAAGCGGCGGAAAAGAGCACCGTGACTGGCCAATCGCTGAGGTGAGGGCCAGAGGCTGCACGCGGGCAGTCCGTGTGGCTGCCGTTGCAGACCAAAGACTCCGTGCCAACGCCGCCCAGATGAGCAAAATCTGCATTGATGAGCCAGAAGCAACTTGCCGCCCTGCTGTCCTGACAGCAAAACAGCAGCAGCGTGCAGCCTGCGGGCTGCTGGAGGCGAATAAAGCGGCTGCAGCATTCAGCAGGAGAAAGCAGGAGGGCAGGGGCGGCTCACGGCACCGCAAGGCAGCATTGCAATCCTGAGAGGCAACGGCTGAGAGGCAGCAGGCCCTACCGGCGCACGACGCCTTGCGGCGCTGTTGCTTGGCGCTGCCCTCCCGCAGGGCTGCCGGCCTGCCAATGTAGCCGCCAACGCAGGCCTAGGCAGGAGAGGCGGAGACAGCCTTTAACTGTCAGCTTTCTTCTCCCGCCTCGCATTGCTGCTTTGACCTCCTGCTCCGCCTGCCTTGCCTCTTCTGTCCTGCCGGCCTGCAGCGCGGAAGCTCGGGTCTCAGGCCACCCCGCAAGCTGCAGAGCTCAGCAATTGCAGTTCTGCAGCAACAAGTTTACCACCAGATGTTGGCAGCAGGCAGCGGCTGGCCGTGATGGAGCGGGATTGAGAGAAGCCTGCGAGCATGGCATGCGCAATGCATCCCCTTTGCTTTGCTTTGCTTTGCTTTGCTTTGCTTTGCTTTGCTTTGCTTTGCTTTGCTTTGCTTTCTAAGGAGTCTGACAAACAGGCAATTGGTCCTTGCGGTTCTTGTTTTGCTCTCCACCAGCATCAAGGTTGCGGGCATTGACGGGGCAGGGGAAGCGCGCCTCGAGAGGTCAGTCACGTCGAAAAGGTCCCGCCGGTGGCAATCAGAGACCGCCTTTTTGGGGGGCAGCATGGACGCGTGGAGCCACGCGATCTCGCCCATTTATGATGGGCATCTTGAGGTCGTTCTGCGTGTAGGGCTGCGCCATCCCTGGGAACACACTGCCTGCTCGCCTCAGCGCTTCGGCAGGCCCAAAATTTGCCGCAGCGGCTGTGCAGAAGAAGGCAGGACACGCTCACCCTAGCCCAAAAGCATGAGGTGCTTCTTGGCTTCATTCTTGGATATGGGCAAGTTGTTGTTTAGGGTTGGATGAATCGCGAGGCGCTGAAGCGCCCACCTGTGGCGCTGACTTCTCGACCAGTGTACCCTATTGAAGCTGAGGTGCCAGCAGGGGCGCGTCGCGTGCTGGCCGCCAACACCGCCACGGACTGTGCTTCGGCCCTGAGAGTTTCTTCTGCTGCCCCAGCTTGTGCCTGGCAACAATTTTGAGCTTGATCAGCCACAAAAGAACACAATACATCCCATCTCACAGCGCTTGACTCCCTGGCATGAAAAGGCGAACCACGAGGGGTCCAGCTGCAGCACTGAGCACCGGCCGAGCGCTGGCAGTGGCCTGCCAGGCCACCCACCCCCAGTTGCTGACATACGCGGTAAGGTTGTGGAAGAAGGGCTTCCAAGCGCTTCAACTTTGTTGTATGCACCTCGTTCAGCGTCCAGATGCATGCAAGGCCATGAGGCGAGCTCGCCTGGGCTCGCCTGGCCTCACCATGCGAGGAGCATCTGCAGTCGCTGCACTGCGATGCTGCTGCAGTGCAGCATGGCAGCAGATTCCGGCAGGAAGGGAGAGGGAAAAGTTTCGCACCCGTCATTGACCCATGAAGCAGAGGCTAAAGTTCTCTGCGAGCCGCGTTTTAAAAGAAATAAGTTCTTCAAAGTCACTCAGGAGCGCTTTTTGGGCGGGCACTGCCCCACAGAGGCTTGTGCGGCGCCTCGGCTTCTGCTCGCGCACCATGCTGCTGGTCAGCTGCTATTCCACACATTGCGGACCCTCGTTCATTCAAGCATGTACTGAGAGCAGGAGGAGCCTAGCCCCACCTCCGCCCGCCAGCCCAGCCTTTGCATTGGGGTTGCCAGCCATGCTCAGAAAGCAAGAAGGTCTTTGCCCATCTCCAGGGCCAGCGCGTACGAGGTAAACTTTGCACCTCAAAACACAAGGCTGACATTGGTGAAGCCAGACGACTTTGGCTTGGCGCGCTCCTGCAGGATAGCAGTAGGCTCAGTGCTGGAGCTGCAGCAGCGCACGACAGAAGAATCCTGCTGCCTCAATAGCAGCAGCGGCTTTTTTTTGCAGCAGCAGCAGCTTTTCAGGGCGGCGCAGCTGGTTGTCTGGAATGGCAGCCCGCTGATCTCCCCTCTCATGAAGAGCACACAAAACAGATGACTAGTGGAGCATCAGGCTGATCTTGCAGGCACAGCATGCGGCTGTCAGGTGAGCTCATCAAGCTGTGCAGCAGGCTGTGGTGGCGGGGCGCGCCTCAGCCACCGATGGATTGCTGGTCCTGGGCTCTACGCTCTCAGAAACAGCGCCACGGCCAGCGGCCGGATTAGTTCTCGATGGCGAAGTTCGTTGATTTAAATATTCGATGTGCAGCGGCCTGCGCATGTCATTTGTACAGTCAATTCAGGCTCTATGTGGAAACGCTGGGCAGGTGAACATGCAGGCTGGTTGGCTGCGCTGGCAGAGGTTGCTGGCAGCAGGTGCTGACAGCCTGGCGGGGCCTCCTCGGGCGCCGAGATGTAGCAAAGTCTTGATGCTGGCCTAGCACAGAAGAGCCTAGCACAGAAGAAAGCAAAGCAGTGTGTCAAAGAGGTCGGAGCTGAGACATTTGAAGATGGTGCTGGCCTTTGAATGCCTGCTCGGCCTGTGCCCTTTTGTCGGGCATTTTGGCGCTCTGCAGTACGGCCTGATGAACAGCTGCTCATGCGGCCAAAGCAGCTCAGGGCAGTTTGGAGCAGGAGGGCGGGAAACATTTCGGTGCCCGTCAAACCTCGCCTGCAGCAGCGCCCGGCTCTTGTGTCAGGGATGCGTCCGCCTGACTGCACTGCTGCAGCCAATCTGCAAGAGCTTGCCACAGCAAGAGCGGAGCGCACCTGCAGCGTTCGCGGATGCGGTCCAGTCGCGTCTGCAGAACGAGCTCGGTGTCCACCTCGTCTGGGCGCTTGTCAGACAGGAAGTCGAGCATCACGCCATACCGCAGGCTCTGCTGGCCGGTTTTGAAGTCACGATTGAATGCAAAGCAAAAGCCGCCATCGATCTGCACAGCACGGAGCCTCATGCAGGAATAGCCCACCTCCCTCAGCAGCCGAGCGCGCGAGAACAGAGCAGGCGGCCGGCACCGCTCTGTCTCGCCACCCCGGACTCGCAGAACGGAAGGGGAGGAGCCGCACAGGTTCGCAGCTGCGGCCAGGTCGCGTGGGCTCATGCAGCCAGGCCGGTCGAGCCTTGGCATCGCAGCGATGTCTGTTGGCTCCTTCGCGACGGGGCTTGTGCAGTAGTCGACCTTGGCAAGCGGTTGCACCTGGTACAACGCCACCGCAATGCTGCTTGGCTTTCCTGCGGCAGGCAGGTAACTGCGTCGCTGTCGCGCAGTGTGACATGTGCAAGGCGAGCATGCAGCCCGCCTCGACCAGCACTGCTGCATGTGATCCACCAGGCAGAAGCCGCAGGCACTCTTCCTCGCAGGCGAGCTAGCACCACACTTGCCGCTGCTGCTGAAGTTTGGGGCAGTCAGTGATGTAGCAGCCTCGGGCGTCTGCTGGAGCATGCGAGTGAGGAGCGCACCTTGAAGAGGTAATCCCTCAGCTCGAATGCGTTTGGGTGAGCGACCAGCTGGACTCGCGCCGGTGGCCTCTTGCGCTGCCACAGCAGATCGCAGGTGTCGCAGGAGTTGCCAAGCCAGACCTTTTGTGGTTGGTTGTCTCGAGCTGTTTTTTGTATGCCTCAGAGCCGTGTCGGGCAAGCGGAATCTTTGCGCGCTTGAGAAGCCGATGCAGGGTCTGCAGGCAAGGACGGCCAGTGGGGGTCAGCGCGGCCAGCTTGAAGCGGGCCGAGTCTCTCTAGCAGGTGGCGAAGGGCAAGACTGACTTCTAGGTCACCCTTGCTCCTGCTGCATGGGGGGACCCGGTGCACTGCCTCGGGCGGCTGCAGCCTGCTGCCAAAGCATGTCCGCGCACCTTTTACCACGGCAGGGGGGGCTGCTGACCGCAGCCGCGACGCCGGAACCTGGTCCCGAGGGCTCCGTGCGGCGCTCGAGGCGGCGAGTGCGGGAAACGAGCGGCGTGTGCGGCTGCTTGCGGGGAAGTTTCGGCGCGGTACAGTGTCGGATGGCGCAGAGCGGTAGGGCCGGGTGGACACCGCGCAGCCCCAAAGCCTTAGTACACGCGGACGAAGACGCAGCTGCGCCAGCCTTCCGCGGCGGGCGCCCCGCGCCAGCGGTCCAGCTGGGCGGGGCGCCCACGGACAGAGTGAAAAGGTCGGGGCCACTTTAAAAAATAACAAATAAAGTTTGTTTGTTTTTTACCGAGGTGCATCGGCAGCTCCAAGGCGCAGGCCGAGGGCGCCGCCGTCCGATGTAGGGTTTCCGCAGCTGAGCTCCCCTTCCCTTACATCCTGCTCTAGAAAGACTGGGCTCTGCGGCTGAGGTGTACGTGCTCTGCGTGATGGACCGAGGAGGCCTCGAGCACTTGAAACAAAGTGCTCGAGCTCATCACAAGCTGCGGCGATGCACAGCGTTGTTCCAGCGCCAGCACATGCCTCAGCTGCCGCTCGGGCGCGCTGGCTGCCACGACAGCAGGCCTGAGCGTCCAGCTGGCCGCATGCCAGGCTCGTCGAGATGAATATGGAGGCCTGACAGGGGTGGCGCCGGCAAAATCATGGCCAGGCCGGATAATCACGGAAGCAGGCAGGAGACTCTATGGCCAAAAATCAGGGCATCGCAGCAGCAGACAGCACCACCTGAGGAAGATGCGCACCCACGTTGCTAGCCCATGTCCTGTAGCAACCAAAAGGGAACGGGAAAATGCCAGGGGTCCGGAGCGCCGCCTGGCCTCTGGTCTGCTTATGCACACGCAGCTGTGGCTGCAGGCCGCCAGCCCGGCCCAGCCGCAGAGGCGCCTGGCCACTCACGACCAAGCTGCTGCAAAATCGCGCAATCGCGCAGGCTGCCTAGAGCGTGTTGGGGCGCTCGACGCCGGTCAGGGAGGCCTCCCGGTTGGCGCGGTTCACCACACCCAGCGGCAGGATGGTGCGCCTGCGATAACAGCAGCACAGCCAGGCTCAGCAGCCGCCCAAGCGATTTTCGCCTCGCCTGCACTCTGCCTGTGAACCCTGGGCTGCAGACTTCCCAGGAGGCAAGCCAGCTTGGCCTCTTTCACTTCCAGCGCATATTCTGGTCATCGCCAGCATGCAGCTGCTGTGAACAGAGGGGATGCTTGCAGGCAGCTCCTGGCACCCTCTCACAGTGGACTGTTTAACATGCTTGTAGGCAAGCGGCGGCAGCAGCAGCAGCGTTTGCAGCAGCAGGGAGCAGGCAGCAGCTCGATGCAGGAGGGGCTGACCTGTACACATTGTTCAGCAGCTCAGCGGCTGCGATGTACCAAGCCACGCCTGCAGTCCAGACGCCCCAGTAGCCGCCGGCCTGCATTCCCATTCCACGCATGCTCTCAGTCGCTGCTGCCTGGCTTCTTTGCAGTGCACATACTTCCTTGCCGATACACCAATGCCCAGCAGCGAATGTGCCGAATGCCTGCCATCCTCATGGCCTGAGCCTGACGCAACAGACTCAGAGTCATGCAGCAAAGCGACAGCAAGTCCACACTTGCAGCGGCTGTAGTTCCTGAGAGCAGCGTGCTCAGTGGGGCCCATGCAACCGAGCGCACCCCCCCCTTTCCGGTAGAAGGGGTGCTGGGCAGCTGCGCGGCGGCATTTGGAGTTGAGAGGGTGGTGCCTTGGTGCAGTTGATGTGGCCGGTCTCGCCAACAGCCAGCAGCATGAAGGTGATCACGAGGGAGCCGAAGAGGACCATCAGGCCGACGTTGATGACCAGGGAGCCGACGAAGAAGATGAAGGTGAGGCAACCTGGCGTTCGGCAGCGAGAGTGTCAGCAACAGGGTGGGCCGCGGCAACCGAGTGTGGCTGGCTGGTTGCGAGGCTGGCGCAAGCGGGCCACAGATCGAAGCCAGAAACATGTGAGAGTGCTCGGCAAAGCAGCTTGCAACTCGCATCATGAGGCAGCGAGCCGAGTTCAGAGCTGCGAGGCACCAGCACCGTGAATTGCCCAAACAGGACTGCAACTCGCACGCGCTCGTGCCTCTGGCAGGGAGTGGCTGTTGGGGGCTGCAAAAAGGCATCTGGGCTGGCGGAGGCGCACCCCAAATGATGAGCATCATCTGCGAGCCCTTGGTGTACGCGGTCGGTGCCGGAAAGATGCCGGCAGACTCGAGCACGCCGTACATGCCGTAGCTGCAGCGGCGGGCAAGCACGCGTGTCAACGGGCAGGCTGGCAGCATTGGGAGATTGGCCTGGCCTGCTCCGCAGCCTGGGCGCAGCATCATGGCTGACAGCAGACGATCCGCATTCAGAGCAGGTGCTCGGGCGAATAACGGCTGTTTGTGACTCCGGCAGGTGGTTGGGCTGGGAACAGCGTTTTGCAGCCGGGGTAACTGGGCAAAGCTGGGAGCGCACCCCAGCCAGAAGCCACCGTAGCAGGAGAAGGCGGTGCCACCAAACACGTTATTGCGCCACAGCTCTGCAAGTGCAGCGCCTCAGTGTCAGGTGCGGAAACTGAGACAGAGCCGCCACTGAACGCAATCAGCTTGGACAAAGCCTGTCTGGCAGGCAGTCTGCACCGCCGCAACCATGGCTCAGGGAGATGAAGGTCCAGAGGGCGCACCCCACATCCCGGCGAGCAGCTGCACGAGGCCACCGAAGAAGAGGGCAAACGGGTACACCCAGAAGTTGGTGCCCTGCTCCGTCCAGCGGGCGTTGAAGCCCTGCAGCAGCGCGGTCGTGTAGCCGAAAGCCAGCAGGCCGAGCGGGCCCGGGTTCGCCACCCTGCAAGCGGGCAGCAGCATTCCTTAGTTGCCTGTGTGCCATGGCGAACCAATATGCCTCCCACCTCGTTCTGCCTGCAGCATCTCAGGAACAGCGACGACAGGTCGAGATTTGTATCGTCGCCACGTCAGCCAGGGCCGGACGTTCAAAGCGCGACGCAACCGGTAGGAGACATCTAGCGTTTGGCTGTGGTCACGGGAACGTGCCTGTACTGGTGGCCTTGCGTGAAGGCCTGCGACAGCTGCAGGAAGCCCGCATGCTCGCCGGAGCCCAGGCCGGCGCCCTTGGCGTTATGCGCCTCGGCCCAGCGATCCTCCAGAGAGGCGATCTGCAGAAGTACATGACGGATCAGACCCGTCTCCGGGTAAAACAGGCGGGAGATACAATCGGCATGTGAGGAGCTGTCTTCGCGCCGCCGGGCGCGTTCTCGCGAGAGCGGCACGCGACCAGGGATGGACAGAGGACGCTTGCACCGTCATGTGGCATTGCAACCGTCGGCCCCCGACCCGGGGGTCGGATCGGTCATCTCCTTCGCGGCATGCACAAGCGCCCCTCGCCTCCCCCCAACAGAGCCGCAACGGCGAGTGGTCAGCGAGAAGAGCATCTCACCCGGCGGCGCAGGTCGCTCAGCTCGTCAGCGCCCTGAAAACCGCCGTTATGGACCGGCACGGCCGCCATCTCGCTCGTCTCGCGCTCGCTAGCAGTTGAGCAGAGGTCACGATCGGATGCGGGGTTCACAGGCGTCAAGGATACGCGATCGCAAGTGTATGATAGTCAAAAAGTGCTGAGATCTGGCGCGCGGGCGTGCTGACGAGGCGGCGCGCCCCCCTGGGTTGCGTTTCAAACCAAGCCGATATGTTTGTGAGTACCAGAGCGGCTGCGCCCGCGCCAGGACGCTCACAGTTGCGAGCTCGACTTCTGTACTCCGCAGCCCCTGGTTTGCTCAGCAGGCCAACCGGCCGGCTTGAAAACATACACTGCCACAGCACGAGCAGCTCCCCTGAGCCTGCAAGCTGCCACGCCAAGCGCTGTCGCAGTCCTACCGCTTGGCCCGCGCCCGCCAGCGCTCCACATCGCCGATGGCCTTCAGGATCGCCGCCTCCGGGCTCTCCCGCGCGGTGCTCATCAGCAGCGAGCGGATGGCGACCGCCCGCTCCTGACTTTCCAGCGACATGCTGCCAGCCTGCTCCACTTAGCAGCCGGCCAAGCGTCAGGGGGCAGTGTCGCAAGCAAGGTGGGAGTGTGACAGGGAGAGGTGCAAGTTAAGATTGCGCTGAAGTAGCCTGGGCCATTCAGGGAAAGCAGCAGAATCTGAGAGCTGGCATAAGACACCAGTAGCACAGCATTACCCCGCGCTGGCGCCCCACATGCTGCCTCCACTTCCCTTCCTGAAAAAGCAGCGCCCGGTCCTGCAAATGCGAGAGGCAGGAGAAAGGCCGAAGGCCGGCAGGTTAGCACTGTCTACAGGCAGCTGAGAGCAAGGAAGCATGCGGGCAGCAGCACCTGTGCCTGCTGCCAAGAGCAACTTGCGGGTGAGACAATGGCGGTGGCGGCGGGGCGGCGGGAGGCTCGCGCGCCTGCAGCAGGCGCGCGTCGATCTCCTGCAGGATCTCCTGCCACCCCTCGTCCAGGTCGTCCACCTCGTAGGCGTCCGCCATCGCCGCCACGTCCTGCGCCAGCAGGCGGCGGCGCGGCTCAGCAATGCCGGGAAGAAACGCCGGGTAGCGGCGCATGCCAGGCTGGCTCGCGAGCGGTGGGGGGCGGCGGGGGAAGCGGCCATTGCCTGGCTCGGTTTCCTCCGAGAAAGCACTGATCGGTTTCACGTCGGGAAGGACTGGGGCCCAGCCTGAGAACTGGGAATCCTCCTCCCAAACGAATCCCGGCAAGGCAAGGCCCATAACCAGCTCCAGTATCCTCACGTTTCCCCGGCAGCACGGTGTGCCCGCATGAGCACCTGGACGCCTCCTGTATCCAGCCACACCAACTGCGGCCCGAACCCACCCCGAAACACGGCAGCGGCCGAGCCACTACCAGCTTGCGCAGCATTCCCCGGCCGTTGCAGCCGCACTCTTTCCCGCATAGGCCAGCATGAGCCTGCTGCTCTGGTCGCGTCAGCCTGCCGCGGCTGCCCGAGCCGGAGCAGACTAGGTCGTGCCTTGAGCTTCTGCGCCTGGCGCGCCTCAATGTCGGCCGCCGCTGCCCCGCTCGCCGGCGCCTGCTGCTGCTGCGCAGAGGCGACCGCCCGGCTGGCGCAGGAGCCGCCCTCGGCCGCTGCCTGCGTGCCAGCAGGCTGCGGCTCGCCTGTTGCAGCCACACTCGGCCATCAGCAGCCTCTCGTCACCTGCATGGGCTGTGCAGCAGCAGGCTGGGCAGCGATCGAGCTCAGCACTCCCAAAACGTATCATTGCGAGGGAATGCCACCATTCCCGTGGTGTCACAAGGGAATGGTGGCAGGAACCGGCGTCTCCTGCGCCCCTGGACTGATTGCATCATTGTAAGGGAGGGAAGGCAGAGGGGAGAGAGAGGCACCGGCCGCGTGCGCTCGGATGGCAAACTTGGCCGGCGGCGAGCCGGCTGCCGATGCTGACTGCGCACCAAAGCCACTGGGCGGCATCTGCACGCTCCTTGCCGGGCTGGAGGCCGTCTCGGTGGACGCACGGAAGGCCGGGTTGTCTGTGGCAGCGTATGCCGCCAGCGGCTGCGCCTGCACTGCGGCAGCCGGACTGGCAAGCCTCAGACAGGCGAGCTTGCCCAGGCCCGCGTCTGCTGGCAATCCGAAGCTGTGGCCAGGCTTCAAGTGAGCTCGTGAAGCCGGGCTGTTTGCTGAGAGGTGACACACGGTTCAGGCCGCTGCCGAGCGGCCCTCCGCCTGCGATAGCGTCCGCCATCTGCTGCGAGGCCGTCCGTTTGTGCGGCAGGCCCGCCGCCGCCCAGCCGGGCAGCCCGTGGCCGCGCTCGGCCTGCTGCTGCTGTTGCGGCGAGTCCTGTGGCACCAGCGGCGGCGCGCCCAGCGCCCTCCGCCGCAGCCAGAGCGCGGTGGACAGCGCGCCACAGGCGGCGCCGACCACGAAGCCGATGAGCAGCAGGATTATGACGGTCGCCCAGGCCGGCACACCACTGAAAATCTCGGTGTGGTAGTCGTGCTGCAGATGCAGCAGGCAGCGTGGGAGATCGGAACTGAGCAATAATACACACCTCGAAGCATAGCTGTAAAGGAGGAGACGGAATGAATACGTGAAGCAGGCGACGGAGTGCCACATCGCCCGCCACATCGGCCGCAATCAGCGCGTCCGGCCGCCACGCCCGCATGCTGGCAGCTCCTGGGAGACTCTTATGCCTTTAGGCGCGAGGATCATTGGCCACCGCGTCGGGGGCGGCAGGGACAAGTGACAGCCGAGTTCAAAGGCTGGAGCAGGGCCCTTCGGTGCGGGCACTTTCGCGGTCCCTGGCTCTTGTCTCAGACACTCATGCAACTGTGGCGTATCGATCTGAAGCATCGCTAGTGGATCGCCGGTGTGTGCGTATTGAGTCCGCAGAGGAGCGCCCCTGGCTTGCGATCGGCAGTGCCCTGGTCGGTACTCTGGCTGCGAAGGGAGCGAATTCTCGCAATTATAATACTACTATGTTCCCGCCCACGTGGTCCACCTTCCGGTGTTGAGGGCAAGGCGGTCCGAAAGACACAGCCGGGCCGGCATGGAGCGCAGCCCGGCTCCCAGCGCCGGCCCGAACGAGCCTGACACAGACACTTCGACTATGGACACGCTAGACTCGCAGGCCACGGGCGCCCGCGACCAGGTGCGGCTCACGCCTACCGAGATGCATGCCATCACGCCTGGGCACCCGTGGCTTCTTCCTCGGTGCTGTTGAGATGCTACCATGCCTTGCCAGTGCTTGCGGCTCTGCATGCAGCAAATGAAATGCCACTGCCGGACTTGGGCACTGATGAGGTCAGTGAGCCGTGCTCCTACAGGACGAGGTCACTAGCAGCAATCCAGCCGGCGCCGGCGCGGACGGAAAGGCAAGCTCATATCTTCCACTTGGTCAGCACCAGTGCCACGCAGTACACCGCACAGAGCCGGGCAAGCTGCTCCGGTGCGAGCAGCATGCAGCCGCCTAATGACACAGAGACAGCTGCTGCTGCTTTGTGCATGGCACGCAAGCATGCGACCAATGTGTGACAGCTGTCAGCCACCACATGCGGCTCAGCATCTGCCGGCGTGCATGCAATCAGGGTGCCTGCTGCCAGCTGCCAAAGCGGGGGGATGCCTGCCGCGCAGGCTCAGGGGCCGCAGCAGCAGTCCAGCAGCGGCAAGTGGGCCTCCTTCTTTGTCCGCTTCCGCTGGACGGTGATCCTCATCGCCACGTTTTGCTTCTTCATCTACATGGGCCATGTGCCGCTCATGGCCATGATCCTGGGCATCCAGGTACCGTCCATTCCTGCCTCTGTGGTAGAACATGCAGCCTGTGCATGGCTCTGCTTTGAAAGGAGGCAGCAGCTGTGCCTGCGTGCTGCGAACGTGTCTCTCGTGACCACCTCGTGCTCCAGAAGCTCGCTTCCTGCCTCTAGCGAGCAGAGCTGCGGATTGTGATGGCTGGCCTTGCCTGCAGAGCGCATGCACCCCTCTGCCACGACCCCTTGGCTGCCGGCAACAACGCAGCCTCACAGTCTCATTGCTTGCCACTAGACACCGGCGCAGCCTCGCCTTGCACGGCTGCAGCTGCCGCGCCTCCCGCTCGCTGACTAATGCAGTCCCGTTCGCTGACTAATGCAGTCCACCCGCTGTTCTGGCACCCTGCAGTTCCTGATGGTCCGGGAGCTGTACACCCTGTCGGACAAGGCGCACCGCAGCCGCCACCAGAGAAACGGGGGCGAGGTGGACGACAAGCGGCGCGCGCCGCGCTGGTTCTTCTTCGGGGTCGCCACCTTTTGGATGTACTCGCGGTGCGCGGGAATCGAACCTGGGCTCGCTGCATCCCGGGCTCGAGTGATCACGCTCCCTGGACCTGGGGGCCGAATCTCTATGGGTGACTGGGGCAGGGCAGCAGACAAGGAGCTCAAGGGGGGCACACCTCTGCTGTTTTGTTGCGTCTAACTCGCCGCCCGGTTGTCCTCTCGAGGCGAGGCCACGCAGATAACAGAGACCGTCTTTCCCAACGCTTTCATTGCTTTCGTTCGGTCATGCTCTCATTGAACTCTGCATTTCAGTCCGTGTGTTTGGCAGCAGCGTAAATTTGAGTGAATTGCTGGGTCAGGGCATTGCAGCGCCATTTCCTTGCCAGCGGACTTGCCGCCCAAAAGGCCACGCAGCTGCTCCGCTCTGAATGCCGGCCTGCGCGGTCCGCAGGTTCGTGCACAAGCAGCTGATAGTGGAGCTGACGCTGAACCCGACCATCGCCTCCTTCCTCGGCTGGACCATAAGACAGTATTCCATCATCGCCTTTGCGCTCTATTGCGGAGGCGCGGCTTCCCTCCATCCTCCCTGGGGGGGCCTGTCTCGCACTTGTGAAGCAGTCTTGTGCCGGAAGGGCACATAGCAGGTCTGCAGGCTCTGTGAGGTCAGGAAGAGACGTCTATTCAAGCACTTGCCTCGCACAGCCAGCCTGCTGCTTCTCGCTTTCAGACTGCCACTGCATGGCGCCTGAAGCAACCACGTCTGCCCAGGAGGGGTGCGCGCTGCGTGACAAAGCACATTCAAACACGAATTCAAATTTTGAATCCACCGACACCGTGCCATGTCCTGCGCCCGCCCCGCAGGCTTTGTCGCCTTTGTGCTCAAGCTGGAGAAGGGATTCTACATCATGCAGTTCCGCCAGTACGCATGGGTCCACCTCATCCTCCTGTTCGTCTTCACGCCCTCCAGCTTTTTCGTCTCCAACATCTTCGACGGCATCATCTGGTTCCTGCTGCCCTGCTCCATGGTCATCATCAACGACATCGGCGCCTACCTGGCGGGTGAGTCATGGAATGCATTAGTAACACTGGCGTTACTGGGTAACTGTTGGCGTTACTAATGCACGAGGGGGCGGGTGCAAAGAGCGGGTTGGTTATGGGCAGCCGGGGAAATGACACGAGTGCCTGCTGTGGTCATGGCAATGGGAGTGCAAGGTGTAGAAACCACTTGGGGCCGTTAATGGGCAGAAGCGAGCAGCCGAGGTGGTGTTGGGAGGCAGGCCTTGCGGAGGACTGCAATGCGAGCTGCCTTCTTCAGTCCTGGTGGTCGAGAGGGGCTACAGCCGGTTGCCAGCCCTCGTTGCACCACAGCCTCCACACGCAGGCAGCCACGACTCATGCAGCTTTTCGCACTGAGCCTCTTCTTGCAGTTTCCTGACACGCGGCATGCGACCTCATCTGGCCGAATACGGTTTCCAAGCATGCGGCATACAGCTGTCCCCATTTTGCTGCTGCAGCCTCCCTGTGTGACTGCCTGGCTTGGATTGCCTGCAGGCATCATTTTCGGTCGCACGCCGCTCATCAAGCTGTCGCCAAAAAAGACGCGGGAAGGCTTTTTCGGCGGCATGCTGATCACGCTCGGCGCCTCCTGGCTGCTGGCCGACTGGATGAGCCGCTACCGCTGGCTCGTCTGCCCGCGCACGGTGAGACGCCCGGCAGTCCGGCAGTTACAGTCCGGCAGTTACAGTATGGGGAGTTACAGCCCTTGATGTCAACTCACTGCCCTTTCAGCTTGCCTCACAGTTCCCAGCTGAGCAGCGTGCCGTGTCTTGAACAATGTGATCGTTTGCTGCACCCCAGCAGCTCTCCACCTGTGAGGGTCGCGCATGCCAGTTTCTTTCCCTGTTGCGGCTGCTGCTGCTTCGGCTGCTGCTGCTGCACGGCTCGGCTCCATGTCAAACAGAAACCCGTCTGGCAGATTGCCCCACACCTCGTGGCCAATGCCTCGAGCCTCAAGCCCCCTCCTGCGTCCTAACATGTGCCTTGCGGCTCCGTAACTCACGCCCTGTAACTCATGCCTGACACCTCGTAACTCGTGCAGGACCTGTCCATGGGCTGGCTGCACTGCGAGCCGGACGACCTCTTCAAGCCCAAAGTCTTCTCGGGCCTGGACTTCAGCGGGCTGCTGCCCGCCCGGCTGGCGCCGCTGCTGGCCCCGCTCGCCCGCCTGCTGCAGCAGCTGCTCAGCAGCCTGGGCTGGTCGGGGCTGGCCAGCTTCACCTTTGTGGCGCGTCCGATTCAGGCGCGGCCGCCTCGCTGGCCTCTGTCTCTCTGGGGCAGGGCAGGAGGCAGGGTGCCTGCGTTGCTCGGAGCTTCCAGCATGGCTTCATCGTCTGCGGCTTGCTGCATGTGGGCCTTGCGCTATGCCGGCACTTGTGCCGTGGGGCGCATGGGAGGCTGAACGGGCTGCACCTCTGATTCTTCTCTTGCTTCGGGTTGAAAAAAATGCACACATCCCTCCCCAAATACAAATGGGGGTTGCTTAGGCCGGGGGTTGCTCAGGCCATCTGAGCGGGGAGAACAATTCAGCCATGGTTTTCCCGATTCTCCAGGAGAAACTCTTACCTTTCCCCGCGTCAGTGGGCTGCACAGCCGCGCCACTCCAGCCAGCCCCTTCGCCCAGCTGCTGAAGCTGCATACCTGATGCACGGCAGCCAGTGCCTGCCGGACCAATGAGCTGCAAAACCAGCACTCCATGCATTGCACCCTCCCCCTCGCCGTTTTCAACATGTTTCCATAATCCCACGGTAATAACCTGCTGAAAGTCTGATTCGCCGCGAGTGTTTCGTTCATATCATGCCCTTGCCCTGTAGCTGACGGATTGGTTGTGTGATCTACCTGCAGCTGCACGCGCTGGTCATGGCGCTGTTTGCCAGCATTATCGCGCCGTTTGGCGGCTTTTTCGCGAGCGGCTTCAAGCGCTCCTTCAAGATCAAGGATTTCGGCGACTCCATCCCGGGGCACGGCGGCATGACCGACCGCATGGACTGCCAGGCGAGCAAATCCAGCCCCTCTGATCCATTCATTCATATCCCATCACCGCCCCTGCTTGGCAGAGCATGGCTGCTGCGGCTCACTCTCGAGTGCTGCTCCCAATGCTCTATGGGCGGCAGCGGCGGCTGCCAGTCGCATGCTACTGCAGCATGGCAGCGGCGCCGCTTTCTGCTTGCTTGGCGAGGGAAAGCTGTCTGGAGGGTTGTTGCGGCTGCTCCGCTGACGACTCGCGGCATGCGGCCTGATGGAACTGTTGTGCGTTAGTCATGGGATCGCCGTGGGTTAGTCAGCTGGAGCGCACTGAGAACCGCCCTGCCGGCAAGAGCAGCGCGTGCTGAACCCAAGCCTTAACTTGCACTGGCTCGTCTGGAAAGCCCCCCCTGAGACTGTAACTCGCGCCGACGCGTAACTGCCGCTCGCAGGTCATCATGGCCGTCTTCTCCTACCTGTACTACAACAACTACATCGCCAAGCTGGAGGCGATCAGCGTGGAGAGCGTGATGGGCACGGTCATGCTCCTAGAGCCGGCGGCCCGCCTGGAGCTCTTCAACCAGCTCGGCTCCGTGCTGGCCGCCCAGCAGCAGCTGCCGGCCGGCTCGCTGCAGCAGCTGTTGGCGGCAAAGGGCCGCACCTGAGCAGGGGGCAGCGGGGAATTTCGGCACTGTCGCTTTGCCTGGTGTGTCTGCTGCAGCGTGGCGCGTTCAGTCTCGGTTCTCTTCCGCTTTGCTCAATGGTCGCAGGCGTGTGTTTGGGCGCAAATGCGCTTGTAAGCAACAGCACTGATTGTCTTGCGCTGGCACGGGCCAGAAGAAGCCGCCTGAGTCGCACAAGCCTCGAGGGCCAAAACTGGCCAACTCGACTGGCACAGCCAATGCAACAGGGCTTGCTTCAGGCTTCAGAGTTCGGAGTTCATTCACGCACAAGTAGAGGCAGATCGCAGGTAGAAGACAAAAGCCCATCGGCTGGACCAAGCTGTACGCAAGGCGGCAGGGGTGCCTGGAAGATGCTCATCCGCTTGCGCTCGCGGTGCGGCCGTCTCGCGCCATGCCTGCATGCCTCGAACCTCGGATAGCTTTGAATGGATCTCTCATCGGCGCTTAGCTCTTCCCCTGCCGTCCTTTCCTGCGCGATTGGCGACGTTCTAGATGCATTCCGCCTTTACGCACGCCAAGTTGCGCCGGTTCGCAGAGCGTGCAAGGCATGCACGTGCTCTGAATCTCCTATGAGCGCATAATATGGATTCTTCAGTCGATTCACTTGCTCTTCTGGCCTCCAGTGGCTCAGGATTCTTGTTGCAACTTGCAGGGATGGCCTGGAGCGAGTGCAGGTGGACGACGGCGCCAGCGTGCAGGCCCTTAGACAGCAGATTGCCGCCAGTCTTGGCATTCCCGGAGACGCGGTCACGCTCTCCAAGGACCAAAAGCTGGTGCTCCCCGCTTGACGCTGCAATGCGGGCACTTGCCCATCTCCCGTTCCATGTTACTGCTCAGGCACTGATGTGCGTGAGTGGCGCTGTTCAGCTGACTTCAAAGGCGCCGGAGAGCTTTGGGGACCTCGCCAACGGGGGCCTGAGCCTCGCGGCCGCTGGCATCCGGCATGGCGACATGGTGCGAGATGCCCCGGCCTTGCTGTTTGCTCGCAAATATACTGCCTCTGATTTGAGATTGGGCAGCTTTAATAGTAGCTCCTGCTCGTTCTATGCTGCTGACAGCCTTCACTGTGCACCTCTCCAACTTGCCCACTCATAAGCTACCCCGCTTGGGACCCACTCGCCCGCAAGGAACGCCCCACAGCGCCTCAGAAAACACTGCCTTGATGTCATGCCCTTGATCTCATGCAAATGCAGGTTTTCATGCACTATCCTTTCCAGCGGGAGGTGGCGCCCGTCGTGCGGCCGAGCGTGTTCGAATCCCGCTCATTCGGCTCGAAGATGACTGTCGATGAGCTGATCGCGCGGCAGACGCGCATCGAGCGGTGGGCCGCCCCCTTCAGCATTTCTAATTCCTCACATGATGGGCTGTACGAGGGGTCGTTCAGGCTTCTGCCGGATAGCTGCCGGATAGAGACGGCTTGACGGTGCCAGCAGCAGCAGCAGCAGTGCCTATCTGTGTATAGACTGGCTCGTGCTGAGTCGCCCTAGGAGGAGACAGCTGCGGCGTGCAGCTGCCTGGCACTGGCCCGGCTCTCCCTCAGCCGCATGCCCCCCCTTCAGCAAGAGCCGGCTTTCCCCTCTCTACCCCTGTCCTCAGCCGGCTGCTGTCGTTTCGCAGCAGGCAGATGCTGGACACGGCAGGCCGCCGCCGCCCACGCTGCCCTCCTGGCTCGCAAAGGCAGACCTGCCTGGGCTGCCGCCCGCAGGCAGGAGACGCCCCACTGCGCCTCCGTCAGCTTTGACCGCAACGCCGCCAACGCCTTCCAATCCTACATCGCCAGCGCCCTCGCCTTCAGCATCAAGCGGGGCGGCATCCTGTATGGCAGCCGCGACGAGGAGGGGCACGTGCTGGCGCAGGCGATCTTCGAGCCGCCGCAGGTGAGCTGCCCGGAAGCTGCCAGGCAGCTGCCCTGCAGGGGGGGAAGGAAGTCCTTCTCAAGGAGGATGGGGAAGCCGCGGGGAAACGGGAAAAGTGCAGCAAGGAATGAGTGTTTTCAGGGGCAGAACGTGCTTCATTAGCACCAGTGGGCCGCCTCCTGGCTGTTGCTGTTGTGGGGTGGACGCATGCCGTCTGGCCCGCTTGCCGCCGCCAGACTGAGAACAACAGCCTGCCTTTTCTGTGTGCGGCTGCTGGCTGGCTGGGATCTGCCGCTCGCATCGCAGCCGCAGCAGTGCCTCGACTCAGCACTTTGAGCAAGCTCAAGCAGCCACACAGCGCCCTTCCCGCAGACACAATAGCAGCCGCACTGCAGCCTCTGCCCGCCCGTCCGCTGGCGGTCGCTTTTGACAGCAACGCGTCGGCGCTGCCAGCTCTGACACGGCGCAGTCTTACTTATTTATCATATAGGTCTTCAGGGTCTCTGGGGGACCCTGACCCCTGCATCGCAACCTGCCGTCCGCAGAGCGGCACCGCCGACAGCCTGATGCTCGAGCGGGGCACCCAGCAGGAGGCGGCCGCGGACGCGATCGCGGCGGCCCTCGGCTGGTCCAAGGTCGGCTGGATATTCAGCCAGGCGGCCGGCGAGAAGCCGTACATCCTCAGCGCGGCCGAAGTCACCGCCATGGCGGCGGTGCAGCAGGAGCTGGGCGAGGCGGCCGTCACCGGCGTGGTGAGTCATCGCCGGTTCGAGTCCGCCGGTTTACGTTTCGTCTGTCTGGTGTCTGGAATGTGGTAGTTTCTGCCGAAACGAAGCTGTGAAGGTGAGCAAGGCGTGCGCTGTTGCTTTGCCTGAAGCTGGCGCTGCTTCCCAACGCGCTCCCGGATGCAGGTCTCGATAAGTGAGGAGGGGCACGTTCACTTCGAGGCCTTCCAAGTGTCAGACCAGTGCGTGCGGCTGCACGCCGACGGCTGGTGCGCCGCACCCCTGGTTCCATTCCCCTCGGTCGCGTAATCACGGGTTTGTAAGCATGGGGCTGCGGCGCGCACGCCGCCTGCCCGGCTCAGCACAACTCTGCAGAGGGGTGTGCTTTCTCGTCGGCGGCTGAGTTGCGCATGCTGGAGCGTCGCTGCCTGCCCAGCTGCGCAGCTCTTCAGACGGCTGAGTGGGGAAACCGTCAATGCAATGGCTGCGAAGCCACCTTTCAGGCTCAGCAGCACCTTTGCAGGTCCTTAGGACCAAGTTGGTTTCGGTGGTGGTGCAACCATCCTCCTCCAAGGCGCAGCGGCGCTGCTGGGTTTGCAAGTGGCCGTACGCGCTGCGTGCTCTGGGCTGCTGGTCTGTGGGGGCGGTGGCAGCTGCCAGACCATTCAACGCAAGTCAAGGTGCAGATGCCTGAGGCAGAGGCACCGCCCGGGCTGCTGCAGGTTCCAGCCGCCGCCGCAGGCGGGCGAGCCTTCGGGGACGGCGCAGCTGCGGGACCCACGGGTGAGTCATCGCCAGGCCTGCCGACCTCTCGAGCCGCCGGCAGAAAGGGCACGGGCGCAGCTTGGCTGCCTGCGAATGGCATTCGCCATTGTCGTTTCCTCCTCCCTCTTCACTCTTTGCCGCGCCACAACCGGTTCTGTCGCTTCATCTCCTCGTCTGGTTTCTTTTGTTGGCGTGCTGCTCATCGCTAGCACCTTTTGTCGTCTCCCTGTTCCCTGTTACTGATCCGTCTGTTCCAAAGAAGTAGAGAAACAGCGGCTGCTCGCGCGCAGGAGCCGAAGAAGAAGGACCCCGTGATCGTTGCTGGCAAGGACACGGGCGAGGTGGACGTGGATTACTTCCTGCTGCCGGTCGGCATCCGGGACCACGAGGGGCCGCTGGCTTCCGACTTTCCCATCGAGAACCGGCTGCTGCCGCAGGGTGCGCTTTTGGAAAGCCATTTCACCCTCCCATAGGCGGCTGCAGCGCAGCAAACGTCTTGTGCAGGTGTGCTGCTTGCCGGTGCTGCTTTTGTGCGCTGCGTTTGCGTTTGACAGCGGCGCATGGCATGGCAGCGGCGGTGGCAAAGCGAGTGGGGGGCAGCGGCTGCTAGGCGAGGCCACCAGCTAGCCTGCTGCGGCGCAACACATGCCTTTTCACCGTTCGCTTGCCAGGGAACCCGCAGCCGGTGCCTTCTGCATGCAGCCGCGGTCATTGCCTCTCCTGCAGGGCTGTCTCTAGTACACTCGTGCCTTCCTCCCCCCAACCGCCACCTCACGCACGCAGCACCGCAAGACACCTGTTCCAGCCATTCCCCTCCCTCACTTCCCCTGCCACTGGCGAGTGCGGGCCCTCAACACCTTCCTGCCGGCCCGCAGGCTCAGAGGAGCTTCGGGATCACATGCGCAAGGCTGCCCGGCTGCCGTACAGCAAGCGGCTGGCGGACTTCCACCTGCTGCTGTGGCTGGCCGGGACCGCCAACTTTGCTGCGGAAGACATCGGCGCCATCGCCAAGGCCGCAGCCGAGGGGGCAGAGATCCCGGAGGGCTACAGCCTCATCATAGACTCGCTGGCCGCCGGCTGAGAGCACGCGTGTGCTGCAGCCGCTGCTGCCTGCCGAGAGCTGCTGTATGCGCTTGAGACTGTGTAGAGTCAGTGGGGGGCTTGCATGCGACTGTGCTCGTGGCAAGCCCCCAGCCACCATGGACTGGAATCACTGGCAGCGACCTGCAAGCCTCCACGGTGAGGCGCCACCAGGAGCCGCACTGCGCTGTGGGCACGCATGGCGCTGCGGCCATGCACTCCTTCTAAAAGATCCCCTTCATTTGCCGAATGGCTTTGTGCACAGACCTCAGCAGATCCGACAATGAAGCAACCAGCTGCTGCAGAAACTCTACAGCCTCGTCCGTTCATTGCCTTGGGCACTCAATCCGCGCCTCCCAGGAGCCTGCTGCTTGTGAAAGCCTTAGCCTCCTACAAGAGAGGTGCTGAGCAGGCAGCGGCGCTCCCAGCCCTTCACATCGACAAGTCCAGGCCTGCACTGCGCCTAGCCCTTCACATCGACGAGCTCCACATCGAACGTCAGCGTCGCGTTGCCGGGGATGACCCCCTTGATGCCCTCGGCACCGTACGCCATCTGCGGCGGCACTGTCAGGCGCCGCTTGTCGCCGACGCGCATGCCAGCCACGCCCTGGTCCCAGCTGCAGGCGGCCAGACGGAGCCTTAGTCAGTCCAGAGGCAGGCAAGGCAGCCAGAGGCCTGGCAAGGCAGTCCCTAGCAAGGCAGCCAGAGGCCTGGCAAGGCAGTCCTGATGACGAGGGAGGCAGTCCTGAGGGCGAGAAACAGGATGTCAAGATGACTGACGTTGTTTTCAACACTCGCGAACGAGCTCGTTTTGGGACATTGCCCTGTGTTGACGTTCTTGCCTGGAAGGACGAGTGGAAGAAACCTTTGGAAGGGTGCTGCTTGTACTCTATTTCTCCTCACATGTCCCTGATTTCTCCTCAGCAACTCCAGTTTCCCCCAACATGCCCCTGATTTCTCCTCGCGTGCCCTGATTTCACGTTATCTCCCGGCCAGGAGGAAGGGAGCCCAAGGAGGCGCACCCCTTGATGACCTCGCCCACGCCGAGCCGGAAGGCGAACGTCTTGGAGCCGCGCGTGGAGTCGAACACCTTGCCGTTGCTGGCCAGCTTGCCGACGTAGCGCATAACCGCGCGCTTGCCCGGCTTGGCGAGCTTGCCGCTGGGGGCGCCCAGCGCGAGCGTCTCGATGACGAAACCGTTGGGGAACTTGCGGACGGATTTCTTGCCGGCGGCCGCTGCGGGGGGGCAAGGACAGGCGCTTGGGAAGGGATGCTGGGAGGTGGCATGGGGGCCGAGGCGAGTAAGATTCAGAGGTGCCGTGAACGGCGTGATGAGATCGGGGCTGCTGTTGGAGCAGGCGGGGCCGGAAGCACAGAGGAGACGGCTGAGCAGCTCGGGGGCAGCCGGGCAAGGCCCGAACGAGACCGCAGCTCTGTCATCAATTGTGCCGCTCTTTGCCAGCAGGCTCTTGTCAGGCACCCAGTGGAGGTGCCGCGAGTCCCTGCCCTTCTAGAGGCTGACCTGCGCAGGCAGCGTGGTGTGCAGATGAGGAGTGGGGGAGGGTGGGGCGCACGCGTGCCGTTCTGCTGAGCCGCGGGCGTGGCAGGGGCCGCCTCAGCCTTGGCAGCGCCCTTCTTGGCCTCCTTGGCTGCGGCGGCCGGCTGCTTCGCGGGCGCCTCCGTCTTGGCCTTCCTGTGCAGGCAGGACAGCCGGCTTGCCTCAGGAACCATCTTGGCAATTCCGACGCTGCTGCTAAAACACACACACACACACATGCAGGCGCCTGCACAGCGGCTCTGCTCCCTCCACTGCCTCTGCTCTGCCTGGAGGCTCTGGCAATCACCCCCCGTGCAAACTCGCAGCCGGCGGGGTAGCTGGCAGCCTGCTTCTCGGCTGATTCTGGGCAGCTTCCAGGCAGCTTCCAGGCGGTGCATGGGGCACACTTGCTCGTGGGCTGCGGCGTGGCAGCGGCCTTGCGCTTCGGCTCGGCAGCCGCTGGCTTGGCCGGCTCCTCCTCCTCTTCCTCGGAGTCCTCCTGGGGCAGTCGTGCAGCCGCTCGCCTCAGTGCCTTGTACTGTGAATGGACCTCATCGCAGCGATCGCAGCGATCGGTCCTTGCTGTAAGCAGGTTGCCTGGCGGCCGCATGCACTGGACAGGCTGTGCAGGGTCTAGAAGCTGAGGCGGCACCTCATCCTCGTCCTCCTCATCCTCGGACTCCTCCTGCTCCTGCGCACAACGCGGCTGCATGATCATACTGCACCCCAGCCTCAGGTCCCAGCCACAGTTGGGCCCTGGATCTCCGGCATGGCTTCAACACGCCATCCTGCTGCAGTTCCGCAGCAATGCCGCTGTGTGGAGGCATGGCAGAAGCGCACCGCCTCGGCAGCGGCCTTCTCGGCGGCTGCTGCCGCCTTCACTGCGGCAGCCGCGGCGGCGGTCGCCTTGGCCGCCGGCTTGGCAGCGGGCTCCGGCTTGGCCGCAGCAGACTCGGGGCCTTCGATCGGGATCTTGCGGCCCGTAACCTGCGGCAACCGCCTGCCGGCTTCAGGTGTCTGCCACTTCAGAGGAGTGCTTGCTGTGTGCTGGTTGAGCTTGCAAAGCTGCCCGGCTAGTTCACAGGTAGGATCCTGGAAGTGTCAGGCTGGCAGCTGGGAGCCGGCAGCTGCTCGATGCGATTGCCTTTCCGCTGCCTTCCTACCGCTGCTGCTGCTGCTCCTGCTGCTCCTGCTGCTTCTGCTGCTGCTGCTGCTGGAGAGGGGGGATAGGGGCGTGCCTGCGGGCCGTCGGTGATGTCCTCGATGATCACGGAGCTCTTGCGGCCGGCCGGCTGCTCGTCCTGCAGCAGGCCACACACGGCAGGCTCGGGCGCTGTCCTGACAGGTGCCGAGCAAAGGGTACCTGTTGGATGTATGAGAGAGACAGTGCTTGCAACTCGCGAGGCTTTTGTTGCGATAGCAACGTTGCTGTGGCGGCCTCCAGGGAGAGGGACCGACGCTGCCAGGGCAGTGCCGGCCAGGCAGCCAAGCTAGCAGCTGTGAGAGGGCGCGGGGGAGGCTCACCTCATCGTCTTCCTCGGAAGACTCGTCCGAGTCGTCTTCGTCCTCCTCGTCAGAGTCTGCAGGCGGTCCAGACGGGGGAGCCTCGGGCAAAGTCCTGAGGCGCCCAAGCAGGGAATGTGTGTGGATGCGACTAGGGGCAGCGCACCGCTGTCGCCCGTCAGCTGCATGCCGTGGCTCGCGAGCAGGCGCCGCAGCTGGCGGGGGTCCATGCCCTGCAGCCCCTCCGGCACCGCTGCACCAGGCACGGTAGCAGGCTTCCGTCAGGCGGAGCTGCAGACAGAAGGCTGGCATGCAAGCATCCAAAGCCCGACTGCAGGGTGGTACCTGGGTAGTGCTGTTTGTCAGCAATCCTGATAAGGGGACAAAGCAGGAAGGCAGGAAGCCGTTTGGCTGGGGAGAGGCGCACCCATCTCCTCGTCCTCGTCCTCATCCTCCTCGTCCTCGCTGCCGTGGTCGTGCTCCTGCATCAGGTAGCCGGACAGGTGGACGCGGGCGCCCTTGGGGCCGGCCAGCTGGAACTCCGTGTACGCATCGAAGACCAGGTCAAGATTGGTGCTCTCGATCCCGCCCTCCCGCAGGATGCAGAGGAACGTGTCCTTGGCGTCGACGGTGCACTTCACCGCCACGCGGGCGCCCTCGGGCGCGCCCCCCGGCACCAGCGTGGCCTGCAGACACGGCGTGGCTGCTGTGAGGGCTGCTTTTGCGGCGCATCTTGCGCCGCCAGGCGTAACGCTTTGAGGGCGGCAGGAGTGCCGGCCAGTATGCAATCCGGATGGACTACAAGGCCAAGAAAGAGGCAACTGATGGCAGGCTGCAGTCGAGCGTGTCCGGCGGGCGCGCCTGCGAAACATGCAGCCGACTCTGGGCCTCCGGCGGCGGCACGAACGGCGTGCTCTTGTCCGCCTTCACCTCGGCACTCCAGAACTGCATTGTTGCTCCCCCGCAGCAGCCGGCTTCGGCAGCGCCGCCTCCTTCGCCGCAGCAGGAAGCCCCAATCTTGGCAGGATGGCCCAAGTCTTGGCAGGCCCGAGGACGGCGACGGCACTACGCAAGACCAGGTTCGCACGGTCAGCCACCGACCAGTGTAGGGCAAGTATGCAAGCAATGCTAGACCCCCGGCTGCCCTAATACGGCCGACGAGCGTTTGAACCGCAGTTGAACCTCCAGGCAGCTGGCGAACTTCCAGCCTCAACAGCACAGTGAACTATTCTGACTCGACGCCATCTCACCATCGCAGCCAAGCACGCTGCCACACTCACGCCTGCAGCAGCCGCGCCCGCAGCAGCTGCCTGACCAGCAGGTTGGGCTGCAGGTCTGTCAGCGCCAACAGCGCGTCCGTCACGGGGCTCACGCCTCGTCGCCGCACCCACTCCTCAATGGCCGCCCGCTCGTACGTGAAGCCGTCCTGCAGTGGAGGGGGCAGAAGTGCTCAGCACCTGGCTGCCAAGGTCTTGCCTGCAGCCAACTAAAGGGGCAGCAGGCCTCACCGGCGCTATCACAGGGTCCTCCAGCGGCTCGTGGGTGATGGGGCAGGTGCACAGCTCCGCCAGCTCTGCCCGCTGCCTGGCAGCCGCCGCAGCCTGCTGGCGTTCCTCCTCGGCCCGCACCGGCCTGCAGGGCAGAGGCACCGCCTTGAACCTCGCTGCATGATGTTGCGACATCCCCCCTGGCTGCGTCAACAGCACCGTATAAAGATGCTGCTGCACCTGTGAAGGAGCGCAGGAGCGCCTGCCGGGGCAGCAGGACCCGGAGCAGCCGCTGCACCGCCGTCGCTGGCGGGCATTGGGATGCTGCTCGGGGTGCCCCCCGCCTCTGCAGTGTTGGGCTGCTGGCTGCCAGCCGGCTGCTGCTCCAGCGCCACGCTGCTCAGGACGGCCGCCAGGCTGTCAACGCTGGCTGCACTGCTGGGCTGGCTGCTGCTGCCTGCCTCCTGGCGGCCTGCCTCCTGACTGCCAGCATCATGGCTGCTGCCTGCCACAGCCGTGTCACACAACGGCGGTCCCTCTCCAGCACCCTCTCCTGCCTCCCTGCAGCCAGCGGTGTGCATGCTTCGTTCGCTGGCAATGCCTGCCGTTGGCAGCTGGACACCCGCAAGGCTTGGCAGGGAGGCTCACTCCTTGCCGGCACCGCCGCCCTTCCTGGCCTGCTGCCGCGCTTTCCTGCGCGCCTTTTTGGCCTTCTTGGCGGCGGCCGCCTCGGCTGCCCCTGCCTCCTCCGCCAGCAGCGCCCGCATGGCCGCGTCCGCCTCTGCCTGGAAAGCCAGGGTGGCCGAGTGCTGAAGCAGTGGCATGGTACGTGCTGGGCTTGTGCTGCCCGGAGCCTCTCCGTGGGAATCGCAAGAAACATCTGCTGGGTGTGGGTGTGAGCAAGGCAGGGTGGCGATCGTGCCTAGCAGGGGCCAGGAGCGTGCCTGGGCATCTGCTTGCAGCTCCTGGCAGGCAGCCTGCAGCTTTGCCACAACCGCCTGCATGTCGTCCATTCCAAACATGCTGTGGAGCGTGCCAGGCAGCTGACCGACATAGGGCTGCCATGCATCCAGCAGCGCCTGCAGCTGCGCCAGCTCCCACTGCGGCGTGCCAGCCAGGGCCAGGTGGCACGTCTGAGTCACCATCCCTGCAAAGTGGGCAGCAGCTGATGTTGCCTGCGCCTAGTTTTGCCATTCAGCTCGTTGCGATGTGTTCTAGGTAAACTGATAACCGTATTATTAACAAAAATGGACGCCTCAGGAAAGCAAGAAAAAGTCCAGGACCCCCCCCCCCCCCTCCAAAACAGCGCCACCACCTGAAGGCAATGGTCAGCAGTGCGGGGAGGCGAGGGCCTCACACAGCACTGTTGAGATGGCGGGGCTGACGATTCGCAGCACCGTGCGCTGCCTGCTGGCGTGTCGCAGGATGTTGGCACAGCAATCTAGCAGAGCTGCCAGCGGCTTGCCGCAGCTGCCGTCGCCGTGCAGCGCCAACAGCACGGCTGCGTCGCAGGCACCGGGCCTTTGTGAGGCGCAGGGCTGGCCGCTCGGAGCCTGCTGCCTCAGCTGACAGCCCCCATCCTGTCGCCATCAGCAAATCTGGGATAGCACCGCTCGTGATCCTGTCCAGGCCAGCCCAGGATCCAGAGGCGCCAAAAAGGGCCGAGTTGGCGCGCCTGGGATGCGCATGGGGATCTGCCGACAGTCCGTCAGGGCATCCAACGCTGCCTCTGACTCGATGACAGTGAGCGACAGATGCATCTTGACGCCGGTCTGGAACACATCGACAAGGCGCCGAGCCCGCGCTTGTCTCGCCTGCTGGCCGCCCACCGGCGCCTGCAGCCAGCCAGCCGCAAGTTCACGGCTGCAGCAACAGGCCAGGATACGTCCAGAGACACAGGCAGCCCCCAGTCCCCCACTGCTACGAAGCAACAAACACAGCGTATATCTTGCACTTGTGAGCACGAGCTCATGCTCATGCTGGTGAGCAAGTTGGGCTGAAGGGAGGGGAGCTTCTGCTGTTTGGGACGAATGCGCGGCAGGAGAGGCAGGACAGAGGCGTGCCTGCCAGCGCTCCAGCCAGAAGCTGAGGGTCGCAAGCGCATGGCCGGCTGACAGCAGGCCTTGAGAATAACTATACAGGAAGGAGCCGCTTGTTGCGTCGCCTTTCGTTCGTCCCAGCTGCAGCAGGGAATCTCGCAGGAGTGCACAGCAGCGCTCGGCGGCCGGCAGCATCTCTGCTGCCACAGCCTGGACGCCGTCCACCTTGCACATGGGGAGTGCCTCTATCGGGGCACCCTGCGGCAAACCCCGGCGCAGTTTGCCGCCTGTCTCGCGCTGGGAGGCAGAAGGTGGCAGCCTGGGTCGCGAGTGGACCGTGCCTCGTTGCTGCTCTTGTCGACTGCCAGCGAGTCTGCTGGATCAGAGCACCACTCGCAGATCGCCACAAAGACTACCTGCGTCGTCACCATGTGTGCCAGCCAGGGTTGCTCCACCGGAAATCCGCATCCCGGGCAGCTTGCACGCGCCGCTCGGGCCAGGCAGTGCAGTGTCTGCACGCAGAGCTCCTCCTCCGCCTGCAGGCCCCTCTGCTCATGGACAGGCACATGGACTCTCTGCTGATTGGGAACAGGAACTCTGCAAGGCGGATGTCAGGGTTGCGTGCCTGCAAAGAGCTGCCCAGCCGCGTGTGGGAGTCCTCCGCGGGCGCCTTTGCACTCAGACGCGGGATTATGTTGTACACTTGCCCAAGCGCGTTTAATATGGCATGAACGTCGCCGACTTTGGCCAGCTCGGGGACAGCTGCGCCCTCAGCTGGCCTGGGCAGACGGTCGTCGATGGCCTGCCACCCAAAACACTGTCAATACGGTGAGGGGGAGGAACACCTCGTGCACAGAATTGTCAATTTTGGGCAGTTTATCAGTTCTCACGTCTCGCAGCCGCACCAGCGCGTCGCACACGGCCTCCCTGTGCAGTCGCCCAGCCAGGCGCAGCGACATCGGAACAGGTCAAGACTGAGGCCGTCGAGGCCACAGTACTGCCACTCTCAGCCACGCTCTACCTAGCATTTGCTTCCACCGGGGGTCCAGCAGAGCCGCAGTGTTGCCGCGCCTGTGGGGAAGCGCTTTGCGTTACAACTTCGGATCAGCGGCTAATGGCGCGCTGATCGGCTGGGCTGCGAGTGCGTAAACGCCTCAGAGGTGCTCTTCACGGAGGTTCCTGAGCTTAAAGCGGAGAACATTTTGGAAAATTTCCTCAAGGTTTTTGGTCAGCCCCAGCAAGCCCTTGCTGCACCTTCTCCACGCCTTCATGCGACTCCTCCATCCTCCACCCCTCCCCGTCCTTTAAGAGTGCTACTCACCTGATGCTGGCCTGAGGACAGGTGGAAGAAGCTGAGCTTCTCAATCTCTGCATTTCATTAATGTACGTGAAAGGGAGGTAGAAGCTGAAGAGTGAGGCTTGCTGTCAGCTTTGCAGGAGTGTGCAGTCGGCTTGGGCCGCCCGCTGCTGTGGCGGCGCTGGGTGCAACTTTCGCCCGTTCATAGCTGCCTCAATGCTCAGGCTGAATAGGCCGCATACCTGAGAGAACACCCCAGGCATAGCCAGAAGAACACATTCGGCTCGTAAAATCAAAACCCTTTCAAGCTGCAAAATTGCTGCAACTCAGTTGGCAACATATCCGGTCTGCATTGGTCGCTTTCCAGCCCGGCAGGGAAAGGTGCTGGCCACGGCGCCGCCAGTGTCCTGCGTCGGCTGACATGCTAGAGGCGGCGGGGTCTCTGACGCACATACCTATCCACACGTGCAAGGAAGAAATCAAGCAAAGCGTGCACATCAAAGTTGCCTGCTGCGACGATCCTGCTGCTGCTAGGGCTCCTGCAGCAGCTGCGCCCGCAGCAGCTGCCTGACCAGCAGGTTGGGCTGCAGGTCTGCCAGCGCCAGCGGCGCGTCCGTCATGGGGCTCACGCCCCGCCGCCGCACCCACTCCTCGATGGCCGCCCGCTCGTACGTGAAGCCGTCCTGCAGTAGTGGGGCAGGAGCTCTCAGCACCTAACGGCCAACGTTTTGCCTGCAGCCATCAATCAAGAGGGGCAGCAGGGCTCACCGGCGCGATCACCGGGTCCTCCAGCAGCTCGTGCGTGATGGGGCAGGTGCACAGCTCCGTCAGCTCTGCGCGCTCCCCGTCAGGTGGCTGCACAGGCCGAGAGGGGCCAGCCCCGCGCATATCGGGCATCGCAGAGTCAGAGCTCTGCGGCGGCCCCTGCTGGCGCCTCCGGCCGTGTGGCGGCCTGCGCAGCAACGCCTGTCTCAGCGGCGGCAAAGAGCGAGCCTCTCTGCTAACTACTTGTCTCTGCTAACTACTACTTGTCTGCTCTGCGGCATTGAGAGCGCACCGTGGCCGGGCTCGGGGAGCTGTCTGCTGCTGCCATGCGGATGGCTGGGGCTCGACAGGAGTGCCGGCTGCAGGAGGGCTGTCGCCAGCGGGGCGGCTGACAGGCTCTGCCTCGCCAGCGGACACAGCCAGACTGCCCAGCTGAGCTGCCAGGCCATCTGCAGCTGACTCGCCAGCTGGCTGCTCCCTGCTCTCGGCCGCAGGGCTGCCCTCAGCTGCAGGACTGCGCGGCTGCACGCCAGCATCTGCGCCAGCCTCCTCCTCAGCTGCGGCTTGCCTGCAGGCAAAGGAGCCCCCATGCCATCTCAGCCATCACTCCCCCTGTGCGCCTCCTGCTGCCTTGCTCCTGTAAATATCGCCCACCTCTGGCCGGCGGCGCCACCCTTCTTGGCCTGCTGCCGCGCCTTTTTACGCGCCTTTTTGGCCTTCCTGGCAGCCACCGCATCGGCCGCGCCCGCCTCCTCCGCCAGCAGCGCCCGCATGGCCGCGTCCGCCTGCAAAGCAGCAGCCGCGCGGGCTGCCTGCCTGGCCGCCTCACTCGCCTCCTCCTCCATCACAGTGCCGTCTGCGCCCGCCGCAGTCTCCTGCGGCCTCGTAAAGAGTCCTCTCAGCCGCCACTGCCATGTGCTGCTATGCTCAGCGGCGGGGATGGGGGGGGGGGGGGATTCCACCCGCCCCTGCTCGCGTGATCCTGTCGCCAGCAGCGGCATGAGGCCACAGCAGCTGCGGTCCCATGCATTCTGCAGCCTGGCCTGCTTGGCGGGCTCCAGCGGCCCGCACTGCAGCACAGCTCGGCAAGCCCCCTTGAGCATGTCTGCATTCGCAGCAGCGCGCCTCAGCGCGTGTGGGGGGGGAGACTTTGACGTTGACTGCTGGCAAAGCGCGGCGGTGCAGACTCACCCCACATCCGTATCATCACTCGCGGGGCGGCATTGCAGAGCTCCGGCCGGTGCAGCGACATAAATTCGAGCACGACCATGCAGGAGTCCATCAGGTCGGCCAGGGGGGCGCCCTCGCTCGTGTCGTCACCGTGCAGCGCGCACAGCACAGCTGCAGGTGCCGCACTGACCTTTGGCCCATGAAGCATGCCGCACGGCGGGCTTGGCAGCACGGCGGGCTTGGAGCCGCCAGCGGCTGAATGCGCACCTGGAATGGCCTCAACCAGGTCCAGAATGTACATGCTGGTTTCAAACTTACTGTCAGCAGCGCCTGGCTGCTGGGTTGACCTCAGGCAGGCGATGGCTCCTGCACCAAAGGCCTCGGCCATGAGCTGGGCCTGGCATCTCACTGCCTCCGCGTCCCCCAGGGGTGCCTGCAGTTTGCGGAGCCACCGAGCCCGGTCAGCCGCGCCCGAGCTGCTCCTGGCCGCAGCAAGGGTCGGCACACATGCACAGCTGCACCGCGGAGCCCAGACTGTAACGGGGCCCGCAAGCAAAAGTGCTATGCATTGCAGAGGGGATACACGCCTGAAGGGCGTGCAGCCACTGCGAGAGGACTGCTGTCACACGGATGCTCACGAACAGCCAGCCGGAGACTATCGGTGGCAGCCGGTTTGGCAGCCGCCAATAGCGCATGCAGCAGCCGGACACTGACGCCAGCAACTCGGCGCCAATCTGACGGCAGCCCCTCAGGGTGCAGAGCTCCAAGTCGCTGCTGTAGCCCTGCAGCCAGGAAGAAGGGTATTCGGATTCCTGCTGAACAGCCGGTGGTGGCGGCAGAAGTGGCGAGAGGCCCCGCAGCTGCCAAGCAGCAGCGCTGAACCGAGTCTTTAATCCTCAGAAGGCCAAAAATGGCTCCGCGGACTTCGCACCTTGACGATCACTTTGACAGAGGAAGCCCTCCTCGACCTCCAGAAGCCAGGCTGAATTGTGCAGAGAAGCAACAGTGCGAGTGAGAGCTCTTTGATGCAGTCCTGCCAATCCTTCATCCTGGCATCTGCAGCCCGCAGCGCCCGCGCTATGCAGCGGGCTGTCTGCCGTCGCAGTGCCGCCTGCAGTACAGCACGACAGTGTGTAGCGTGGAGAGCAGCACAGGACAATGCGAGAGGCGCCTGTGGAGCCGAACGTGTACCTCTTCCACGTCTTCGCTGGTTCGGGTGCCATACTTCCGGGTTGGCAACGAGTTCAAAGCCGAAGCAGCCTCTGAGATGGCCTCAATGGCCTCAATCTCCACCTCCCCTCGTAATCTCCCAATCTCAGCATCTCTTTCAGGCAGGTAGTGGTCGATCACCTGCGCCCGCAAGTGGAGGCATCATCGATACGTGTCACCTCTTCCACAAAGTCGCCCAACGTCGTGGTCGTGAGGGCAATTTACATCCCGAAGCCGCTCCACCTTGTGGCGCGCACCCATCGCCGCGCAGAAGCCCGTGTCGCAGAATGAGGCGCGGGGTTGACTGGCCAAAAGCGGGTTTGCAGGAATCTGGTGCGCAGCCTCCCTTCTACGAGCATCTGTGGGCTTTTCGGCATCATCCAGCCGCTAGTATGGCACGGACGCTCTGGCGCCAGAGGAGACTCCCACTGCGTCACTTCATCGGTGCGGGGACGCTGGCAGCAACCCAGTGTGCCGGATGACACTTTCTAGGTGCCGATGTTGCGGCAGAACAACACCCAAGCCAACTTGGAAGACCCGCAAGGGCCAAGGGCCGGTGAGCAATCAGAAACCAGGAGTGCAGGGGAAAAGCCCTTTCGTTACCCTTATGCAAGCCTTCAGCAGCACCAGGAGCATGGGGCCTGGACAATGGGGCGGCGTCCAGCGGCGTGTGGCTGCAACGCCATGCAACGCCCTTCCACTTTCGCTTTGGAGGCAACTCACCAGATTACAGTCTCCGCACGCGCCGGGACAGACCAGCAAAGAGAGCAGCGACAATGCGCTCCTGCGACAGTGACTAGGGCTCCTGCGGCAGCCGCGCCCGCAGCAGCTGCCTGACCAGCAGGTTTGGCTGCAGGTCTGCCAGCGCCAGCGGCGCGTCCGTCATGGGGCTCACGCCCCGCCGCCGCACCCACTTCTCGATGGCCGCCCGCTCGTACGTGAAGCCATCCTGCAGTAGTGGGGCGGGGAGCTCAGCACCTGGCTGCCAAGGTCTTGCCTGCTGCCATCAAAAGGGGCAACAGGGCTCACCGGCGCAATGACAGGGTCCTCCAGCAGCTCGTGCGTGATGGGGCAGGTGCACAGCTCGAGCAGCTCCTCGCGCTGCCTGGCAGCCGCCGCAGCCTGCTGGCGTTCCTCCTCGGCCTGCACCGGCCTGCAGGGCAGAGGCACCGCCTTGAGCCTCTCTGCATGATGTTGCGGCAGCCCGGCTCCGGCAGTGCAAAGATGCTGCTGCACCTGTGGAGGAGCGCTGGAGAGCCTGCCGGGTCAGCAGGAACCAGAGCAGTCGCCGTGCTGCCGTCGCTGCTGGCGGGCAGTGGGATGCCGCTTGAGGTGCCCCCTGCCTCTGCAGTTTTGGGGTGCTGGCTGCCAGGCGGCGGCTGCTCCAGCGCCACGCTGCCCAGGACGGCCGCCAGGCTGTCAACGCCGGCTGCACCGCTGGGCTGGCTGCTGCTGCCTGCATCCCGGCTGCCTGCCTCCTGGCTGCCTGCCGCAGCCGTGTCACACAGCGGCAGCTCGTCTGCGGCGCCCTCCCCTGCCGCCCTGCGGACAGCAGCGCACATGCTTTGCTTGTTGGCAGCGCCCGCAATCCTCGGCTAGACGACCGCAAGGCTTTGCTAACAGGCTCACTCCTTGCCACCGCCGTCCTTCCTGGCCTGCTGCCGCGCCCGTTTCTGCGCCTTTTTGGCCTTCTTGGCGGCGGCCGCCTCGGCCGCGCCCGCCTCCTCCGCCAGCAGCGCCCGCATGGCCGCGTCCGCCTCTGCCTCTGCCTGCGTGGCCGGCAGCCTGGCTGGGGGTGGCACCGCAGCAAGCACGCTGCTTGTGTCCGCTCATGACCCATTCGGCTGGCAAGCTGCATGTGGGATGCCCGGTCCTCACCCTCTGGCAGTCAGTGGCAGACCCTCTGCACCAGTGACTGGTATGCGTGCAAGGCTTGCAGATCAACAGCAAGCGTGCCATGTACCCCAGGGCCAAGGGGTGCACCTGGGCAGCATCAGCTCGGGGCTGCATCTCGCGGCAGACGGCCTCCAGCCTGGCCACCGCGGCGCGCACACTGACCCGCACGATGCCTGCGTTCCTCTGCCACTCCTCGCATCGGCGCAGCGGGCCGGGCGGCCGGCCGGCAAAGGGTCGCCAAGCCTCCAGCAGCGCCTGCAGCTGCGCCAGCTGCCACTGCGGCGCGCCGGCCAGGGCCAGGCAGCACGTCTGGGCGACCACCCCTGCCACAGATAGCAGCCAACATCATGCGGTTGGCATGACCTTCAGCAAGATCGGGCTGAAAACGAACAGGCGGATCTAGGCCCTGTGTCAGATAGTGATCCGCATCACTGCCGGTTTCCAAGCAAATATTTTCTCAGTCGCACCGATGCCTACGCTGCCGCCGCTGTGAACTGCACTGACGCTGCGAGTGTGCGAGGCGCACTCTAGCCATGACGCCAAACACAGCCTGGGCCTCAGACTGCAGGAGGCAGGCAGGAGGGTCTCACGCAGCAAGACTGGGAGGGCAGGGCCGAGCGTGCGTGGTTCCGCAATTTTCTTGCCAGCGTTCTCGAGGATGGCAGCGCAAGCATGCAGCAGAGCGGCCAGCGGCCTGCCGCAGCTGCCGTCGCCATGCAGCGCCAGCAGCACGGCTGCAGCGCGGGCGGCAGGCAGTGTGAGGCACGCGGCTCTCCGCGGCAAGCTTGCTGCCGCGGCAAGCCTGCTGCCTCCGCAATACAGCAGCCGCAGCCAACCTCAGGAGCAGCAAAGCCAGCGGCACAGCCGTTTCTAGCAGCATGTTGGCAAAACCAGCCGACAGCTGCGGAGGCGCCGCACGAGCAGGGGGCGGGATCACAGCCACAGTGAAGATGGCTTGCCTGGGATGACCAGGGCGGACCGAAGGACCGGAAAGCTGGCTTCTTTCCGCACCACGTCTGACTCCAGCTCAGCGGCAGCGGGTGACAGATGCCACTGGACGCTGGTCTCAGAAACTTTCACCAGGAGCCTGGCCCGCGCCTGCCTGGCTTGCAGGCTGCCCAAGGGCGCCTGCAGCAGCCATGAGACGGCCTCTGCAACTGCCTGAGGCACATGCGTGCGCAGTGACAGGCAGCTCCAATCAGCGCCACATAATGAAATGCCTGCCACGCGCTGATGCTCTCAAGCCCGCTCAGCAGAGACAAGTATTTGTGAAGCCTACTGCTCTGCTACTGCTCTGCTACTGCTCTGCTAAGGGCGGCTTCAAGGAAGGCAGGAGGCAGGGGCGTGCCTGCCAGCAGTGCCGAAAGTAGCACAGATTTGCGACATCGTAGCCGGCGCTCATCAGGGCATTGGCAAAAACTATCTTTGCGTAGCGACCATTTGCAGCGGTGAGCCCCTGAGTGAAGAGGTGGTGCACGATTGCGCAGTTTTCTTCGGACACCGATAACATCTCTGCTGCCACATCTTGGATGCCCCTCAGCGTGCAAACCGGCGGAATCGCCTGGCGGAAGGAGGCCTGCGGCGAGGCTCCAGCCCGTCAGCCGCACCTATAGGGACAAGCAGGAAAGCATGAGCAGCATGAGGGCCAGCGGCAGGGGATTGTGACTCGACTGTGAGCAAGTCGACAGACGTCAGGGACTCCAAGTTGGCGATCGGAGTCGTCAGGGACAGCAGATCCGTAGGCGTGGAGCGCCACTTGCATATCGACACAAATGCCCCCAGCATGGCCATCAGGCACTCCAGGTACCCGTTCATCCCTGCGTTCGACCCGTCTGCAAAAACCGTGTGCACTGCCCGAGCCAGGCAGTGCAGCGTCTCTACACAGAGCGCGTCTTCCGCCTGCAAGCGCCTTATACTCATCCTGTGGGCTTGGCAGCAGAGATTGCATGCTTGCAGCAGGACTTGTTTGAGGCTGCGGACCCTCACCGAGCTGCGCTCCTGGAGGTGGCTGCCAGCTCTTTTGCCCGTAGATATGCTGCTCACTGTCGAAGAAACCGCTCCGATAGCAGCCAGGCTTTCTTCAGATGGCTCCGTGGCAGCTGCGCCTTCCTTTGGCGGGAGGTGCTGGTTGATGGCCTGCCACCAACTAACGGAAAGTTAGAATCTTCGCAACGACGAGCTAGAGGCACGAAGGTGTGTCCTTACGTCTTGCAGCCGCAGCAGCGCGGCACGAAAGGCAGCCCTCGGACTCTCATCGGCCGATGCCCGGGCCGCCATCCCTGCTCTACTCGGCCTAGAAAACGTCGTGTCCGCGAGCGGTGCTGCAGAGCTTAGTCAATATCACCAGCGATCTGCTTCGCTCAGGACTTTGGCAAGCTGCCGAGCAAAAGTGATGGATCTTTTGCGTTACAATCCGCGATGGCGGGCGGAAATGGGCCAGAAAGATCGCAGGGCTGCCAGTCCCGCAGGAGTCTGGGTGAGACAAAGAGGCTTGTAAACTCGTGAGAGTTTTTGCTTATCGCGTTTTTGGCCGGTCCCAGCAAAGCCCTTTTGCTGCATTTGCAGCACCTTTTTTTCCTGAAGCGGGGATACTGAGTGCCGGTATCGTCATGATAGGCTCTTTGCTGCTGGAGAACGCGTTTCCTGGGATCCAGGACCCATGCCGTTAGCACAGCGCAGGTTCTTGCTGCTCCAGGTAGTGTCCGCAGAAAGCAACGGAACTGGTCACGAGCCAGGCACCACGGCGGCCGCTTTATCTGGCTGCTTTAGTGCTGATGGCAGGCAGCATAGATTCCTAGCCTGCCGAGGGCGCACAGCCTGCTTGGCCCAGCCGCAGTGCTCAAGCAGCGCTCACGCCTCGCCTCCCTGCGCCCATGTCTTTCATCTGGTGTGGATGCCACGCTCTCCACAGTCTCTGCAAACTCTTCACAAACCACAGCTTGGACTCCACTGGCTGATGTGGCAGGCACACTTTCTGAGTCTGCAAGCTGGAGCTTGTGCACAGCAGCGGCTAAACAGAAAGCTTCGAGGCACTCCTCACTCCTGAATTTGCAATATGGTCAAATTCCGATCAAACTCTCCGTACGCTCAACAGGCGGCTGGACAAGAGGCACTCACACAAAGCAACCTAACTGAACATGCTCCTGCTAGGGCTCCTGCAGCAGCCGCGCGCGCAGCAGCTGCCTGACCAGGATGTTGGGCTGCAGGTCTGCCAGCGCCAGCGGCGCGTCCGTCATGGGGCTCACGCCCCGCCGCCGCACCCACTCCTCGATGGCCGCCCGCTCGTACGTGAAGCCGTCCTGCAGTAGTGGGGCAGGAGCTCTCAGCACCTGACGGCCAACGTCTTGCCTGCAGCCATCGATCAAGAGGGGCAGCAGGGCTCACCGTCGCCACCACCGGGTCCTCCAGCAGCTCCTGCGTGATTGGGCAGGTGCACAGCTCGAGCAGCTCCTCGCGCTGGTCGCCAGACGGCTGCACAGGCGGAGAGGGGCGGGCGAAAGGCGCGGCCGGCTGCTCGCTGGCAATGCTCTGCGGCGGCTCTTGCTGGCGCCTCCAGCCATGCGGCGGCCTGCACAGCATCGCAAAGGCCTTTTCAGACGTGGCTTGCTTCCCACAGCGCTCTGAGCTGCCCAGGGGGCGTTGCGTCGGAGGCGCACCGCGGCCGCGCCCGAGGAGCTGCGTGCCCTTTGCCACTGGCATGCTGCTGTCCTGCAGACGGCTGAGGCTTGGCGCTGGCGGCGGCCGCCGGCAGGCTGTCGCCAGACCGGTGGCTGCCAGGCTGCGCCTTGTCAGCATCCACAGCCAGACTGCTCAGCTGGGCTGCCAGGCCGCCCTGCTCCCTGCCCGGGACTGCAGGGCTGTGCGGCTGCGCGACAGCCTGCTCAGCCTCCGCGCCAGCCTCCTGCCCAGCTGCGGCTTGCCTGCATCCAGAGGAGCCCGTGTTCTCAGCCTGGGTTCCTCACAGCACCTCCTGCCACCTTGCTGCTGCCGCCCCACTCGGCGCCCACCTCTGGCCATCGCTGTCGCCCTTCCTGGCCTGCTGCTGCCGCTCCTTTTTGCGTGCCTTTTTGGCACTCTTGGCGGCCGCTTGCTCAGCAGCACCCGCCTCCTCTGCCAGCAGTGCCCGCATCGCCGCGTCCGCCTGGCAGGCGATAGAGGGCTCAGGCGCTTCATCGCAGGCGGGGCAAGAAGGCGAGGGGAAGGCTGCCAGCAGCCTCCTCAACGCATGCTCGACTCGCTCGAAATGTGCAGCCCGGCTTCCATGCGTGCGGCAGGGCAGCCCCGGCGGCCTGGGACCGAGCAGGACCGCGCCTGCTCTGCAGCCTGCTTGGATGGGGCGGTTTCCTGCAAGCAGCGGCGTGCTCAGCGGCCGCCCTCTGTGACAGCACGTGCCAGAGCAAGGCGGTCCGTGCGGAGCAGCACCTCGGACCCAAGGAAGGCCCGCAGCCTGTGGATTAACTGCGCGGCGCCCACGTCCATCACGTGCTGCTGCCGGGGGAGGATGCGCTGCATCTTGACAGGCTTGCCGTCGGCGCCCGGCGCCGCCCAGGCCTCCCACTGCGTCAGCAGCCGCGCAACCTGGGCCTTTGCCGGCGGCCGCCTGGCAAAGATGGCGGCGGCGCAGGCCTGCATCAGCATCGCTGCACGCGTGGCAGCCAGCCGATCAGTCGCAGCCGCCCCCACCCGCATATGGCAGCAGCGCTGCTGCGGCGGCACAGGCTGGAGCGGCGGCTGTGGAGACTCACATAGCGTCTCGACAAGGACAGGCCCAGCAACGAGCAGCTCGCTGCGGTGCCGGTTCATGTGGCTGAGCACGCCCGCGCAGCCATCCAGCAGCGCGGCCAGCGGGGCCCCCTCGCTCGCGTCCTCTCCGTGCAGCTCGAACAGCACGGCTGCAGCGCGGCTTCCGGGGCGTAAGCATCCATGCGCCTAGGAAGGCTCTGAAACCAGGTCGCCAGCACACAGGGCAAGCCGGCTCGCTCAAAGGGCAGGCGGACCCCCGATCGTTCTGGCCAGATTGATGCTTGTCCGGCACGACTTCAGCCGGAAGTCGATGCCGCCTCTGTGCGGCTGCACAACCGCCACCAGGCTGGCGATCACGTCCTTGCCAAAGGCCGCTGCCATGAGGCCCGCCCGTTCGCGCGCCGCCGCTTCGTCCCCCCTGAGCTCCTGCAGCCGGGTGCGGTCGAGCGTCTGCCACACAGACGGCATTGCATCGAGGCGGCCCGGCAGCGCACGCCCGACTCCTGTTTGGGCTGCAGAGCCCCCCCTCCCCCCGGTGCTGAGGCAGGGGCGCGCGCCTGGCAGTCTCTCAGCCAGTGGCTGAAGACTGCAACAACATGGGCGCAGTAGAGCGTCACAGGCCGCCCAGGCTCCAGGCCACTGTGCGGGCTGCGTTGTGCATACTTCTGCATGCGCTTGCAGGCGCCCACCAGCACGCCCAGCAGCTGCGGGCCGAGCTGCCGGTTGGGCAGGGTGCATTCCGGCACCATCGCCTGGAAGCCCTGCACCCCGAGTCCCAGCGCGCTGCAGTCGCTCTGCATTTCTTGCCAGGGGCGCCGTGCCGAGCAGGGAAGTGTGTGGCTGTGGAGGAGGACGCGCCTTGGCGTTGATCGGCAAGTCGGTGGTGTACGCCTTGTTGGACTTCTGTTGAGTCTGTAAGGAGCACAAGGTCATGAGTAGGGCGGAAAGATTGCTGTAGTACTCATGCCACGGCCCTGATTGGGGCACGACCGCCCTGAGCGCCCGAGCCAAGCGGTGTAAAACCGCCACACGCAGCGCCGGCGCTGCCTGCAGAGATGGAGACGTTCCTTGGCTCATTCAGCCTGATCGCCTGGTGAACAATGACCACTCGACAGTGTCTGTGAGCACTCACCTCCAGCTTGGTGGGCCCGCTTCCCGCCAGCAAAATGGCAGCAAACAGGATTATCTCTGTTTCCCTCTCTTGCAGCACGCGTGGCCGTCCTGCCACTTCCTTTGCCTCTGGCAGAATGTAATCTATGGTCTGCACGCGCACGTTTGGACGCCTCAGCAAGGCCCAGCCACAAGTGTACCACTTGCCATGGCATGCGGAAGGCAGGCGGTGAATGGGAGCTTACGTCACGCATTTTCTCCATATTAGGATTGAGCTCGTCTCCCTCTGGCTATGAACTGCACGCTTCAACCCGTCAGCAGAGTGGAGTCGGGGACTCGATGCTTGCTAACCAGCTGACGAGACCGCCGGCGGGCCTCGCGGGCGCTCTGGGGCCGTCACAGTACGGCGTAGACACAATATGGAGCTTTCAAATGTGATTCGCTTTCTCTTAGGAGTACGATAAGAACGCTGTGTGTTTGTTATAAATATAAAAACAGAAGTCAGCACTCAGACTGCAGCACGCAGCAGCTGCGCCCGCAGCAGCTGCCTGACCAGCAGGTTGGGCTGCAGGTCTGCCAGCGCCAGCGGCGCGTCCGTCATCGGGCTCACGCCCCGCCGCCGCACCCACTCCTCGATGGCCGCCCGCTCGTACGTGAAGCCGTCCTGCGGAGCGGGTGGGAGAGATCAGTGAGCACATGCCAGGTTCTTGACTGCCCAATTTGGGGGCTGCTTGGCTCACCGGCGCCATAACAGGGTCCACCAGCAGCTCCTGAGTGATGGGACAGGTGCACAGCTCCGCCAGCTCCTCGCGCTGGCTGCCAGACGGCTGCTCAGGCAGCGAGGGCGGGGCGGCAGGCACATCCAGTTGCGCATTGCCAGGGCTCTGCAGCGGCTTCTGGCGCCTCCTGGCCTGCCGAGGACTGCACAGCAACGGACAGCCGTGAGGATGCAGCACTCCTGCCGGCTGAGCTGCATAAAGATAGCGGCACCAGGCAGCGCACCGCTGCCGGGCTCGAGCAGCTTTCTGCCCCGCATCGCTGGCATGTCGCTGGCCCGCTGGCGTCTGCTGCTCAGTGCAGGCGGCTGCCGGCTGGCTATCGCCACGACCCGCATCCTCAGCAGCCACGGCCAGACTGCCCAGCTGCGCTGCCAGGCTGTCTGCCTCTGGCTCGCCAGCTGGCTGCTCCCTGCCCTCAGCTGCAGGGCTGCGCGGCTGTGCATCAGCCTCCCCGCGGGCCTCCTCCGCAGCGGCATATTGCCTGCAGGCAGAGGAGTGTCCCCCAGTGCTCTCAGCCAGCACTCCCCCCTGCGCCGCCCTCAGCCAGCACTCCCCCCTGCGCCGCCCATCGACTTGCTGCTGTCACGTGCTCCCACCTGTGGCCGTCGCTGTCGCCCTTCCTGGCCTGCTGCCGCGCCTTCTTGCGCGCCTTTTTGGCCTTCTTGGCTGCTGCCGCCTCGGCCGCGCCCGCCTCCTCCGCCAGCAGCGCCCGCATGGCCGCGTCCGCCTGCGCGGCAGCATCCGCCTGGACTGCCTCCCCTGCGTCCTGCTCCGAGCGGACCTCCCCCGCCACGGCCGCCTGCAGCCGCGCCAGCAGCGCCCTCAGCTGCCGCGTCGTGCCACCTTGAAAAGGCATCGAGGCTGGGCTGGGGCGATGCCTGCTTCCGCAGAAAGCCAGGGAGGTCCTCCAGCAGCTCGGCCAAGCCGTTCTCCAGCAGCTGCTCACGCTGGGGGTGTGCATCCAGCAGCGGCAGCACATCGCCGACTGTGCGCGCCCACGCGTCAGCCAGGTGGGCGTGCACGTCGCGGTCCTGCCGCCCGCACCGCAGCACCGCCTGGCAAGTCCGCAGGAAGGTCACTGCGCCCGCGGCAGCGCGCCTCAGCAGCAGGCGCGCCGAAAGCGCAGCGAGTGCGCGCCGGTGCGGGCCATGATGGGGCCGCTGTGGCCTGGGGAGAGGGGCTCACGCAGCACTTGGACCAGGACGGGCGCGGGCGTGCCGCAGAGCTCGAGCCGGTGCTGCACGACGTAATCGAGCACGCTCACACAGGCTCCCAGCAGCCGGGCAAGCGGGGTGCCCTGGCTTGCGTCGTTGCCGACCAGCTCGAAGAGGACGGCTGCGGCCGCCGCATGGGGGCTCAGCCAGGCCATGCTGCGCCATGCGATGCCACCTGGATGGAAGCTAGAGGCGTCTGACCGCACAGCAGCGCTCACTCGGAGCTGCCTGAGCTGCCGCGGGCAGGCTCGCGATTGCATGGTCTCATGGTGGGCCCCGGAGGGGAGGGGGGTCATGCACCTGGGATGGGCTTTGCGTTGGCAAAGATGCGATGGGCGTCTTCGAACCCGCACTCAGCGGCGCCCACATGCTCAGCGTTCGTCAGGGTGGTGATGGCTCCCGCTTGGAAGGCCTCCACAAGGACCAGGGCTGGCCCATTCACTGCTGCCTCCTCCCCCAGAGGAGCCACCTGCGCACAGCAGTGCTCTGCTGCAGCGCTCAGTGGTCCCAGCTGGCCCCAACGGCAGACAGAGGCAGCGGACAGATTCGAGCATGCTGCGCTGCAATTCACAGAGGGGGGGGGGGGGGGG